>CM071935.1:19350214-19572552 GCA_016081115.2 Rehmannia glutinosa | reverse complement strand
ACGAGAGCTAGTTATTGGGAACAAATGGGTTCTTAAGGTCAAACGGGGTAGATAGGTCGATCGATAAATATAAAGCTCTGCCTAGTGGCAAAGGGCTATACTAAAAGAGAGGGTGTAGACTATGAAGAGACATTCTCCCTGTGGTTAGATTTGCCTCGATTCGCCTCATTTTAGCCATTATCGCCCACCTTAATCTTGAATTATTTCGGATGGACGTAAAGACATCATTTCTTAATGGGAACTAGATGAAGAGATATATATGGATCAACCCAAAGGGTTTCACCATAAAACAAGAGCGCAAAGTATGTCGCTTAAAGCGTTCCATTTATGGATTGAAACAATCATCCGTGATGGTGGTACCTCAATTTCATCAAGCTATCATGTCGATAGGCTTTATGATGGTCAAAGAAGACCATTGTGCGTATGTCAAATGAAATGAGAGAAAATTCTTGATTCTCTCACTATATGTGGATGACATTTTATTAGTTTGGAAATGACATGGAGATGATTGTCGCCACGCAAGAGTGGTTGTCCTCTACATTTGAGATGAAGGACATGGGATAAGCAGAATACATACTTGGTGTTAAGATACACCGAGATCATTTTAGAAAATTATTGAGTTTGTCTCAAGAAACATACATCAAAAGATTCTAGAATGGTTTCGTATGCAAAATGCTAAACCTATTGACACACCCATGGAAAAAACTTGTGTTCTTAGCAAAGATTTAAGCCCAAAAACAGATGAAGAAAAAGAATGCATGGCTAAGGTTCCATATGCAAATGCGATAGGAACTCGATGTATGCAATTATGTGTACTTTCGACCAGGACATATGTTTTGCGTTAGAATGGTGAGCGGAGATATCAAAGTAATCTGAGCACGCCTATTGGGTTCTGTCAAGAGGATACTTAGATATTTGAAAGTAACAAGTGATCTTTCGTTATGTTATCATGGGGTAGTTTAAATCTAGTTGGGTATAGTGATGCTGGATGGATTGGCGGATAGAGATTAACGCAAATCCACATCGGGACATGCATTCTTATTGGGAGCGCTGCTATCACTTGGTGTAGTAAGAAGCAACCTTGACGCTTTATCCACCATGGAATCTTAATATATATTGCTTGTGCGTCGGCGGTCTGAGGCAATCTGTTGAGAAGATTTCTCGGTCGCGTGTAACGCCCTAAATTCGATAAACCAAAATAATCACAAAATTCCCAATTTCCATAGTATATGACTTTGGATTTTTTTTTAATAATTTAAATATGTAACTTGGCAAAATCTAAGTCTATCAAAAAGTCCACAAAATATAGAGTAAACCCAGTACATAAACTAAGTATATATATTACAAATATTACAAAAAATCTTAACTTAGAACTAGTATAAAAAGAAATTACATTAGGCAAATTACGTCACGATCAAAAAAAACTTAAACACAAAATCTAAAGAATTCGGATAAAGACAACACCCATGTCCTCCTACCTTCGTAAATGGTTCGATGTCAAGTTCATCGAGCTCTGAAAATTTTAGAAAACATGGGGTGAGCTAAACGAGCTCAGTGGTTAGGGGAATGTGAATGCAAGAGTTATTAATGAGAACTTGAAACAGATTCGTTCAGCTAATTACTTAGTGCATAAAACTGTTTCATACATGCAAATGAATGTAATATTAGTAGGATTAACATTGAATTTCAAAACATACAAAATAAGTACCGCCGCTCAAACAAGCAATTTCACGAAAAAGCAACCCTTACAAATTAGTATTGCAACGATACCGAAACGAGATATAGATTGTTCTAACCTCACGGTTACCATGATCCTGCATCAAATACATTATTAGCACAAATATGGTAAAACGAATACATTATTAGCACAAATATGGTAAAACGAATACGATGATTCAAGTTTATTTTAAAATAGACATGATTATATGCCCCATTTTAAAATCCTACAGTCGGGACGACATAACGGTAGATGCAGGGTCGATGTGGAATAAATACCGCACCCTAACATTCTGATTCAAGACAATTTTAAAACGGACAAGGTTCTATGCCCCATTTTAAAATCCGATGATCGGGATGACATAACAATAAACGTGGTAAAACGATTAAGGTAATTCAATCCGATTTTAAAACGAACGAGGTTATATGCCCCATTTTAAAAGCCAACGGTCAGTACAAACACAAGAATGTAAACGCGAAATACACAAGCATATATGTCTTTGCGAGAAACAAAAGTACAAAAAGTACTATCGCGAGGTACACAAGCACATAAATGATATCGCGAATACAACAAGCATGTAAGTGCTATCGCTTGAGATACACAAGAAAAATATCTTGCTATCGCGAAACCACAAGTCTGAGAGTGCTATCGCGAGAAACACGAGCACAAAAGTCTTTATCACGAGATACACAAGCACAAAAGTACTATCGCGAGATACACAAGCACGTAAATGCTATCACGAATACAACAAACATGTAACATGTTGCTACCACGAGATACACAAGCATATATGCTTTATCGCGAGAAACACAAGTCTGAGTGCTTTATCGCGAGAAACACGAAACCACGAAAGTACTATCACGAGATACCACAAGCACAAAAGTACTATCGCGAGAAACAAAAACACATAATGCTTTGTTAAGAGATACTTTCGAGTACCAAAGTTTGTTCACGAGGAACACAAGCGGGAAAAATGCCATAATGAACACAACTAATACATACATGTGACAATTTCGAGGCGAGACACTCATTTTATCACTCATGGCCAATCGAACAATTAACGATAAAGAAATGAAAATAGTTTATATTGACACACAGCCTAGTAAAGCCCTTTAGCAATAAATAAAGAATTCTATATGATGAATTGAGAGTTGAATGTTGAGAAAGTTTTAATAAAATCTACATTTTTAATTTAATCTCAAGTTTGATTTAATTTCAAATAACTTTTAAACTTTTAAAACTTATTAAGTGAAACTAGAACTTTTAGTAACTGAAAAATCAACCTGAAGCTTTTAGGATTTACAAAACTATCAACATAGTTTCACTAGTTGCAAAATATTCCTTAAACTTCTGAAATTACAAAAGTAGTCTTTCAACTTAAGGTGTTCTTTAATTTTCACCTCAGAATTTTGAGACTTTGCAAAATAACTCAACCCACATTCAGCCTCTATCAAGTGACCTCAAACAGTTGTTAGCTTTACAAAAGTTGGCCTACAATTTTGGAAAATTATAATTAAGCCCTTAAACTTTCTATTTTTTATCAATTAATCCCAAATAATTCATTAAATTTGTAAACTTCACCAAAAACCTTAGGAAACTATCTAACTAGACCCAAATCAGTTTCAGAAATTCCAAAACAGCACAACGGTTTTCAGAATCTGCAATTTGACCCCTAAATTTTGGATTTCATGAAAACACCCCAAAATTAACTTTTAACTCAATTTTTTTCCCACAAATAACATTTATAAAATTTCAAAATAGTCCCTTAATTATATACCTTCTATTCAGGCCCCAGTTCGTCAGTAATTCCAACATTAAGCACTAAACTTGATAAATGTCCGAATAGGGACAAAAGAACTGGAAAACTTCCAAAATATTAACCAAGGGTAGTTTATATTATTATGAAACAATCCCTTGGTCAATTTTTCGTTTCTCAACCTCTACTTTCAAAAATTGCATTTCTAGTCCCTAATTCTTTAGTAAATCGTATTTTTAATCCGCAAAGCCATAGTTTCAATTAACATCAACCCGACTAGTAAAATCAGTCCATAACAATCCCACAGCCTTAGTTCAGGCTTAACAGTCCCAAAATTTCGACAAATTTTGTTTGGTCCTTAATGTATCAATTGTTTATAAAGTAGTCCAAACTTCGATTAAATTCACAATACAACTATACTTACCCAATCAACAAGCAATCACACAATTTAACATATTCACATATGATGTTCAATATTTTTAAAATCAATTTAAAATTTAAGAGAAATTTAAGCAAATCCATTTACAAAAAAAAAAAAAAAAGATTAAGTTTTTAACCCACCTATGTAGAAATTACCAATCTCTGAATCGCAAGCCTAACTCAAGCTCCATGCTTCCTCAAGTGATGGATAACTTAGAATTGTAACAGCAAGTGAAAAACTTCAAGGTTTTAGCCTCCAACGTTTGCCTTTAAGTCATGTCCTCTAGCAATATTTTCACTCCTAATTTAGATTCTATCTTAGTGCTTTATGCTTATGTGTGATAGTGATAATTGGGGATGGATGAATCGTGTATTGATTGAAAAAGGATAGTGAAATTGAAGAAAGTTGCTGCCCCTTTTTTTTTTTAGGAGCTGTCAGCCTAACTAAAGAGAGAAAGTGGAGAGGTGTTTGAGTTTGTGAGAAAAATGAGTAAAAATGAAGTCTTGAAGGTGTTAATCTCTATTTATACTAATATTTTTGGACCATGGGCTTGGGCTAAAGAGATTCATAAATTCAAGTTTAATTTCGTTGGGCTTTCTGGAAAAAAATACAAAATAAAGTTTTGTAAGATGATAGCTAGTAAATTGGGCTAGACTTATAGATAAGAGATTTGATAATATCTACAATCAATATTTAAGTAATTACTAGAAAGGCTTAAATATATAATTAACTTGGGCTTGAATTTAAAGAAGAAAAGTTTCAATAATTGGCCACTGTTCTTATGAAAATGAAGTTAAGATATGCCATTAAATGACTAACGGGTTTAGTAAGAATTGTGAAAGGGAAATATAAAGTAGGAAAGAGTAGTTGTAATGAACAACAAAATCTAATTTGGTACAGCGGCTGAGGCAATATTGTTGAATGCAGGTGGTTTTGATTTCGATTCTTTGCGGGAACAAGGAATTTTTGCCCTCTCCATCTTTATCTAAATAAATTATTTTTCTTTTTATTTTCCTTTTTGTAAAACCTAAGAACATAATTCATTTCTTTGTTCTTTTTCTTCTCTCTATCTAATAATTTTTTTTTTTTTTGCCTTTTTGTAAAACCTAAGAACAAAGTTGAAGAGTTTAAAGAGCCATTTATTTAAGCTCTCATTCTGTCATCCATATTTTCCAATTTTTTTCTTTTTGCAAAGCTAAAAAAATAATTGAGAATTTAAAAAAGCAATTAAGAAGATCATTTTTCCATAGCTAATTCATTAGTACTTTTTTATTTTGTCTTTTCTTTTTGATAAATTATATTGAATGATCTTTTCCGTAATTTACTTTGATTAGACGTAAGTGTGAAAGTTGGAGAATGATTTGTTATTAATGAAATAATATTCGTAACATTGATTTGTTATTTTCAATTTTTTAGGTTAACATAAGGGCCTCCCTTTTTTTTCCGCTCCAGGCCCCTCGAAATCTAGAACCGGCTCTGAAATCATTACTCTAACTAATTCAATAATAGTCAATACTGCACATTACTTAAATTTTTAACGCAATAAATGAACAAATAGAATCACAAAAATAATCATCAAGTATGGATAAATTATAATCAAATAAATATAATATTGATAGTTATCATAGTCATCCAAATATGGGGTCTCACAATGCGCATAACAATGCATGTTGATGATGCAATATTTGTCTATTGTGACAACACCTCTGCACTAGCATATAATAAGGATCCCAAGTTTCATGGGAGGACCAATCATATCGACACCAGATACCATTTTATTCGAGAAAGTGTTGCGTAAGGTCAAATAGTTCTCAGGCATATTCCTACTCGCGATATGGTTGTTGATCCTTTTACTAAGCCTTTGTGCAGAGATGTGTTCCAAAGGCATGTTAAAAGTATGTGACTGTGTAGGATTTGAAATTGTGAGCTTATATCAAAATATTACCGATTAATAAGGTTTTTTGTTCTTATTAATCCGTTAGAGTGTTGTGTTTAGTGATTGATAATGTCACCAGACTTAGATTGACCCACTCACAGGAGAAATCGCCCTGACGTTTTGATAGTGAGCAGGATGAGACTCATTGATCATGTTCGCACAAGTGAGTAAGATGCGACTGATCATCGTCACGCTAGAAATAACGTGAAAAGACTAAAGTTTAACAATAGTCGCTTTGGCATGAGGCCAAGATGAGATCATACTTGATCGAGAATGAAATACGTCCAAATTGTCAAAAGATGTTGCGGAGACCAACTTCTGTAATATGCAGGTCAGACGCTAGAAGAGCGACTGGACTAAGACTTGTATAATGTTTAGAGCATGACATGCCCAAGTTGAGTGGGAGCTCCATCATAACATGTATTCATACTACATATGCTTTACGACGACCTTGTAAGATGAGTGACTGAATGAATCCCTGCTTTGTCATTGTGTGAGCTCTTATTGTGTTTAGAAATGCCCTTTGGGACTCTGGACTTTGTCATGATGTGTAAGTTGGATGATGCTACTTTAACATGTGTCCAATGACCAAGATTAATTCGGTCTGCCGGAGCATGACTAGGAAAGTTGTTAAGACCAAACTGATTGACATGAGAGGCCGATGATAAACTATGTTAGTAATGCACCTATGTTCTATGGCTCATAAAGCTAATGCTTGACTTTGTCGAAAATATGTTTCGACATAGTCATGAGTGTAAATACATATTTGGGAGATCAAACATGTTGTATGCATATTGAGAGATTAGAGGTGTTTGATCGAGTGTAACCACGTAGAATATGGTAAAAAGCGAGTCTCATGAGTTGTAGAATTATATTGGTTGGGTGATGACTTAATATAATTCTCCTCATTTTCTTCGCTTGGTCGCACACCTTATTCCTAGTATGAAAGAAGAGATTATGAGATATGAATCTGATCAAATATGAATGAGTGGGAGATGTGGTACCATGTGCAAATATGTGTTGTCATGTTGATAAAAAGTGCCATGAGCAAAAAGGAAGTGGCATGTGAAAAAAGGAAAAGACACCCTGTGCAATACATGAACCCATATTAATCTTGCTATCTATATATATATATATATATATATATATATATATATATATATAGGTATAGGATCATATGTGGCAAGGATCTTACCATGTGGCAGTGCGGACAAATCTAAACCGTTACCATGTTTAATCCTAAGGCCAGTTTTTTCTCGGATTTTTTTATTTTTTTTAATTGAACTCAGCCCATTTAAGGCCAAAATAGGCATTTTGTACATATAAGGAAACGACTGATTTTGGTAACCTCCCAACAATTCCCTTTTTTTGAGATTTTAATTAATCTTTCTCCTGCTTTTTTGCTATTCTATTTTCACCCAAAATCAAAAAAGGCCCTTCTTCTTCGCCTCTTCCTTATTTCACCACCACACTCACATATGTCTGTCCATTTTTTCTTCTCTCAAAATTCGAGAGACCAGGACACAATTTTGCTTTTTGAGTTCTCTCGACATCAAAACTCCAAGGAAGCATTAGTAACATCGTTTGAAGGTAAGTCCACTGTTTCAATTTTTCAATTGTTGGTTTGTAGATTCTTGTAGAGAGGGTTTTTCCCAAATTATTTGTCGATTTTACCATTCAAGATGATTTTTCTGGGTGTTTTTTAGTAAGAGATTAGGCATTCTTGTTTGTCTTTTTTTATTTTGGAGTATCTAGAATTTGATTTTTCGATTGTCCGGACGATTTTATGGGTTCTTTTTCCATTTTTGGGAATATTTTTGTGCGAACCAGAACATCTTTGTTGGGAGATTTTTTGGTGTAAAATTTGATAAAAACGATGTAATTTTAGTTATTATGTGGTGTAATATTTATTTATTTTCGGACATAAATTAATGCACATTTTTGCTAGGAAATAGTATACAATTAGACAATAAATTGTATACAATTAGTTATTATATTATGCACGGATGCTTTTCTTTGCACCTTTAGTTAGTTTTTTTTTTGACTTTCTTTGTTAACAAAGATTTTTTTGATCCTCTTATTTTAGCGAAAAAATGAGTTTGGTTCTTTTTGATTGTTTCTTTGTCATTATGAGATTTTTTGATTCTCATATTTAACATTATTATAACGACATGAATATGTGTTTTGATGCATTGATAAGTTTGGTAATGTGTATATAATGTCCATGCAATGCATAATGACGAATGGTGTTTAAATAATATTATTTTCGTATACGATTAGAGTTCATACGATTGCCCAATTAGTTTAGTTGATGTATTTGTTTTTGATATATTGTGCTTGAGTTCTGCATTCTTTAATATTGTTCATGTTTCTCAATACCAGGTTTATAATTTTCAATGGTAAGAGGAAACAGGAAAAGACCTGCATCTCCAGGGCCGTGCGAGGGTGCACGTAATGTTAACAAGAGGTCTAAGACTGCCAAATCTGCTTTGAAATCTTCGATGCCCAAACTGAGGAAATTGTAGCTTATATTTTTTTGGCCCATTTTGTTTTAGTAAATAGTTGGTATACAATTAGTTCAGTTGTTTTTATTTTAATTGTGGATATGAATTGATGAAAACTAAGCTATAGATTGGTATACAGTTAGACAATTGGTGGTATACTGATTAGTTTTTATGCGACACACAAATGCATTTGTTGCATCATTTTCTTTATTTTTGGTTGACTTGTTTGATGTTAACATCGTTTTTTGGCAATTTTATTTTATTTGTTTTTCGATTGGATCTGTTCTCTCGATATTTGCAAGCACGTGGGTGTTATCGGCAAAATGCGTAATGTTGAAAAATCTGCATATTTGTGCACCACATCACCAAATGTCACAAAATAATTTTTAAAATATACAATATTATCAATATTAGTATACAATATTCTCAATTAAACATCTAACAATGCACTAATGAATACTTATATTATCACGAAATATTGGACAAGTGTACACCATAATATGATTTCGTGGTACCGTGAACGAATTATTCTTATACCATATTTTTATGCTTATAAAGCACCGAAATATGCACATGAATACGCCAAAATATGCTTCCAATGTACAATATTGTCAATATTTTTATACTAATTTAAGTACCAATGTTTAGTTTCAAATAAACATCCAAACACGCCATATTTCATGTTATATTAGCACCAAAATATACATATCTATACACGAAACAATGCGTCCGAGCACAATATTATAAATATTTGTACACCAAAATATTGCGTTAATGAAGAGTGAGAATCCGATTTTTTGCTCATGATTAGGCGTGTACATTATGGAAATGTGATATTGAATATCCCTTGATTTTAGGAAAGTAAATATGGTATTATTTTTATACCATTTTGATAGTTACCGATTTGCCCTTTTATACATAAAATAAATAAAAAATTGTGTATTTTTAGGCCTAATCAACCATTGATTGAATAAGATTGATGGATGAGATTTGTCCACACTTTCCACATGGTAAAGAGGTACATGCATGAGATCCCATCCCTATATATATATATATATATATATATATATATATATCTTTGTGAATGCAAGTTCGGTGTGCAGAAGCAATTTTATCAACATTGGCAAAATCACATTTAGTCATTCTTATTTGATAGATCAATTATTCTTATAAGTCTCTGCTTGAGGATCACCAATACAGTCCTAAGGGTTTAAGGTGTGGAACAATTGTGGGTGCTCTAGTAATATTCACATCGATCGAGTGTGAAAAACGCGTTTTGTATTCGAGTGCGGTTCGAGAAGGCTTGTAGACGAGCTATCAAGATCAAGGGTCAACGAAAGTGAATCGGTGATTTTTTCCACTACCTAATTGAAATGTATCATCGATTCTTAATTACGTGATTATGTGCAAATATATGTGTCGATATGCTAACAGGAGTAATTACAAAAGCTAACGCCTGAGATTTAATCTAATTACAAAAAAACTCATTTATGTTTCAATATTACAAATACCATCTTGACATTTATTTATATCTTAATATCCAGGTATTTGTTTCACTCTATATGAAATTGTATTGCCATTTAAATAATCATAGTAAATAATGAGTTATCGTGTTGGATTAGTTGTAGAAATCCAGATAAAATAATATACTTAAAGAAAATTGAATAAAAATTATAAAGCTCAAAATCCATGTTAATTACCGGCTCTAAGTCCTTGCGGAGTTATCATATTCATTGTTATAGGGAAGTCTCTTGCTCAAAGAAAAATAAAACATTTAAGGTCACAAAACACAAAAAAAAAATTATTTCCCATTCACTTTCTTTCTTGTACATAGTATAAATCAATACCACTAAATTATCTCAAAAAATCCACCAAATAATCCATCCAATTCCAAAGAATATTTTGCATACATAAACATGACAAAAACAAGAATCCAAGCATATATATGATCATCAAAAGTACTTCAGCAGAATGACTCCCATTGAAGCTACAATAAGAGATGGCAAAGAACTTTGACATGACTGTGCTGCCGATGGAGTCAAAGTTGGCCGCATTCGGCGGCGTCGGTGTCGGAACTCGTCTCCTCCCGGCACCAGAGGCGGTGTCATGCCACCTCCCGGCGTCGTTGACGAAGGTGGTGTGAAGGGCTGTGGTACAAATGGAGCTGCAATTTTTTTTGTAAAGACAAATCAATTTTTTGTCAAAAATGTTATAGTTTTTAATTCTAAGGCTAAAATTGTAATTTAGGCCCTAGAACTGTGTAAGGCCATAAGGGGTTGGCAAATTTAGTCCCTTGCAGAATTACGTTTTACAAAAAAATTAACGTAATTAAAAAAAAAAAGCTCGCGAATTGAGTTTGTCTTTTTAATGGAGATTTTCTCGTGACTGTCACGTGAACACCCAATTTTCAGCTGATTTTGCAATTTCCGACTAAAAATATACTAAATTCGCTACCTTTTTAATTGTAGATTTTGTTTTTGCAAAAGTTGATTTTTCCGGTGCCAATTTCATAATTTTGCCATACCCCTATAGTTAGGGGAACAAATTACAATTTGGCTCTACTAATAATATGAGCCTGTAAAAGAGTTTACATGAAAAAATATTGTACGTACCTCTAGGACTTGGTGGAGATAGTCCAGGATATATACTTGGTCCACCCTGGCTTGGAGGGCTCGGAGTTTCTGGATCTACCAATCAAAACATGCATCAGAAATTAATTAATTGATTTAGATTTTTATGTACATAACATATACTGATCAATAATTAAATTCAAAACCGTAACCAAAAATGGTTGTAGGTTTTGCAGTCATGGCTTTAAATTTAATTTGTTCAAATTGTTGAAAGGTACCTGGAGCTGGAACAGGGCTGGCAGTGGCTGCAATTGGCAACACAACAACTCAAATTAGTTAGGTAAACAATTATTAAAATGAAATAAGATCATATATAGCCTAAATAATTTAATTAAAGTTGTTGAAAAATTGAATTTAATTTACCTTTGCACTCAATGGGCACACCAGACATCCTACAAGCACGGGGAAGAGAAATAGCCAAGTTTCTATTAATAGGAACTTCAAAAGGAACACCTCCTGTCACTATAAGACACAAACAATCTTGTCCATTGCTCATCAGGTCTCTAAGTGAACTACAACAAGCTGAAGATGGTCTGGATACATTTGAACCACTTGCAAGAAAACCTATGCATGATGTGAACCCACGCATCATTGCTCCGGTGCACACGGTGTTCGACGACGACTGCCCGTCGGCCACCGCAGGACCGACGACTATGATCATCATCACTAGTGCTGATAACACTACTAGAAAATGTGTGAAGTTTTCCATTGAATATATTAATGTTTTTCTTTTTGAAATATTTAATGTGTATTATTTGGATGTGGAGGTGATGAGAATGATGAGGATGATGGGGTTTATGGATAATTATATAAGGAGAGTTTTTATAAGGTTGGATTAGAGAGGACAGGTGGTGTTTTGTGGATGAACTAACTTAACTGACTTTGTGAAACATGGAGAGTTAGGTGACCTTGCTAGTCCTCTTTTGTCACTCTTTGTACGTGTGTTTGTGTGATCAATTTTGTTGCAGTCAGCTTCTACAAGAATAACTTGTGGGGATAATTAAAAAAACCCTTAGGTTTGGGATAATTTCAAAAATCAAATTAAGTTTATTAAAACTACAAAAAGTATCCGGAGGTTTGAGGGATTGCGTTATAAGTAACAGAATTTGTGAAAAGTCGATAATGTCCCGACAAAATTGAGAAAGAAAAGAAAAATTTGAAAGGAAAACAAAAGAAGTGGATGGACAAAAATTACCCTGATCCAGAGGGTTTGAAATTGTCTTCTTCATAACCAAAGGAGGATTTGTAAGATTCCATGGATTTTTAAATTTTAATATCGTGTGATTTATGGAAAATTGAAATAATTGTCAACTATTCTTGTGTTTTTTCTTTTTTATTCATATCTTAGTTTTTTTTTATTTATTGATTGTAGGTATGCTTAAGATAGTTGGTGATCATAATTTAGTAAATTCCTAAATAATTTATGTTTATATTTGCAAAACTTAAAAAAAAAAGTTTCATGGGCAATGTTGTAGTTTATGTTGAACTAAAGAATGTTTTTGTAAATTCCAGGTTTTTTTTTGGTAATGTTTTGTGAACAACCAAATGGCGAATTTGTCTCCTCTTAATATGTGAACAATAGTGCAGGGTATTTTTGAATTTTCAGATCAATATTTGATGAAATCATCAAATTCCATTAGATCAACTAATGACAGTGATAACATATTAATTATTAGGAGTAAACCCCAGGCGTACTTTTTGTAATTATGAAACTTAGCTAATTATCTCGAACCTCACGGGTACTTTTTGTAATTAATCATAACTTTTATTTGCCATTAGTCCCTTCATGTTAAAATAATTGGTTTATCCCATAAACCTGTTTGATAGAATTTTGCTTTAAGAGAGATCTTTAAGTATTCTTTCACATGAGTTTTTGTTTACCTAACTTCCCCATTTTTTTAGAATCGGATAGTAATTGAGGGGTTTCTCTCAAATCCAAACTAGAAATTTAGCGTTTGAGTTCTCATCATCTCTCATGTCCTAGGATATGTATTAAAAAAACTTGTCCATTAATTTTTCTGCATCCAATTCGAGTCTTTGAAAACTGTCGATTTTGTTACCTTGCATTCGTAATATAGATCATAAGCTATCCCAAAGAGATGATGAAACTCTTGCTCGTTGCCTGATAATCAGTTTGAGAGATCACAAATGACACTTTCCAACTATCCATTTCGATGGAATGGAATGGTAATCCGTTGACTCATATTCCGCAAGTTGTTAGAATCCCGTCCAACTTGTATCCAAACATTTTTGAGTTGGTCTTCTATCGACGGAGACAGAGTCAATAATAGATCCAATCCAACCCAACAAAAACGCACACACAACTTGGTCTAGGCCTAATCGTGACCCACACCCCCTGGGTCCAACAATCATCGGTCGTAAATCAAACTGATGCATTCACTGTCATTTTGTGGGGGAAGCGCGCTGTGAAAAGCAAAAGGGGAACAAAGAATGCATATGGGTTTTGCAAATTTTCTGGTTTTCTTTTAGTATTTTTTATTATTTATTCTCCATTCATAGGCTTATTCTTGAAATCCGTGAGTGTTATGGGCAAAAAGATAATAAATTCAAAACTTTAAAAGTCATAACATGTTTCATTGTTTTATTTTTGGGATTTTTGATTCTTGGCCGATTAGGTGCGATTGAATATCTTTCATTTTGAAAATTTTATTTTCGCTAGAGAATAGTGAAAAAAAAATTCGATGAAAGTTTTTGAAAATTTTTGAGAGTGTGAATGGATATGTAATGAAGAAAGTTGATTTGATTTAAAAATAGTAAAATAATGATTGAATGTGATTGATAGTTAGAAATGTGTGAGTGAGTGAATAGTGAAATTTGTGGGAGAATGTGTAATAATGATTAGTTTTTGTGAAAAAAATGTGTAGATATGATTGGTGAAAGAAAAATGAGAAAAAGTGAAAGTGAGAAAATAATATATTTTCTGAAAATTTTAATAAACAATCGCATGTTTGGTCAAAAAAATTCTCTAGCGAACGAAAATAAAATTTCGCTCATATCCAATCGCACTTTTATCTTTTATTTTGCTTTGATATTCTTTGTAAACTCATTCAACCATTAATTTTCATAAAGTACATTCATCCATGTCATCCAAGTATTTGTTGATTTGATCAATCAATTTTAACGCATTTCGAGAGGAACTAATACTTTTTCATGAAGACTACTAATACTTTTCAACGAACACTAATATATTTCAAGGGAAAAACCCAATATTTTCTAGGGAGAGTACTAAATATTTTTCGGGAGGCTACCGATACTTTTTAGAGGAAAACCTAATATTTTTATCGAATTACTAATATATATATATATATATATATATAATAAGCAAGCCACTTATAAATAGTAAGCTAAGGTTTTTCCCGCCTAAACCCCATTTCTGTTTTAGTAAACACGCTTTTTTGTCCTTTAAGATGTTGAAATCGTGTTATTACTTTAAAATAACAAATGAGATTTGGATTTGGTAAAAAACACCTCTAATTTATTTAGGAATGATTGACTTCCAATTATTAGCAAAAATCTTAGCACGGCTGATCATTTTAACAAATATATTATTCTAAAATAATTCCTTAAATGAGTTATGTAATTTAACAATAAATATGAGTTAAAAAAGCGTTCATTAGCAAACATTTTCCCAAAGAATTACATCCTTCAACAACCAGCAATTTAGCACATTCATCTCCGATATGGCCCCATTTTTCACATGTTAAGGATATCAACATGAGCAAGCGAGAAATGGGCGCCGTTGAAACTCGTCACAGTGCGAATGTATGAAAAGCCGGCATTTAATGATCGAACCAATATTAACATCTGAGTCGTGTTCCATGACTCGGAGGTATGGAATTTATTGTCATTGATTAAAGAATCGAAATCATTATAAATTTATACCGTTTGTAATCTTTTTTAACCTTTTACCAGGGTGACGAGGATTGTTGGCAACATTCGAAAGGTTAACATTGGGCGATTTAAAAGAAATTTGGTTGAAGGGAACGTGTATGCTATAAAAGATTTTGCTGTTTCTAACAACAATGAAAAATACAAGACCACCAATTGCGATATAAACTCATTTTCATGGAAAAACGCATGTTGTTCAATTGCATGAATCATCGTTTCCAAGGTTGATGTATATTTTCGGAAGCTATACGACTATCTAATGTGGAAAATGTTGATGAGACTGCTTTCTTTTTGGTATGAAATACGGATTTAATTTATTTGCATTTAATAAACAATGACATTATTTATTACCGCAACCATGTTTTTTTGGTTTTACGATATTATTGGGAAGGTAGTTTCTATGCGATCACCGATCAAAAAAGAACTTGGTGGCAAAATGACGAGATTTATCGACATTACATTAGAAGATTTGGAGTAATGCTGCTTATTTATTTTTTTTTATTTATGACTTTTTTGAACATTTTCCTTATAAATTTTATATTTTATAGAAACAATCGCCTCTCCGTACTCTATGGGAGGAGTATGTTGATATGATTTTGCCCTATTTGGAGGAGCACACATTCGAACCATTAATTGTGATACTTCGGATGTGCCGAGCCAAAGTCTTTCGAGGTATTGTTTTACTTATTAATCTTCTTTTATTATTACTTTTTTAATAAATATAAATTATATCTAATTTTTTTATTTTGTTTTTTCAATTTTAGATGAAGTTAAGGTTTCAAACACGTTCCATGTTACGAAGATGATTGTGAATAGTGATATTGAGGAAATTGCTGACTTCAAAAGAAGGTTTGAATATTTTTTAAATTTTTAGTTCATATATTGTTTTATTGGAACTTGGCAACAAAAAAATAATTAAGACTCGATATTTTTACTTTTTTTAATAGAATTGTTAATAGCAATAATCCCACACACTCGATAAGTCATGTATCGTTTCTGTCGTTCGAACTGCTATTCTTTGAAGACTTGGTGTCGGGCGAATCGCCATTTCGACCGATTGATCGGTTACGCCAATGAAGAGGTAATTCAATAATAATTGTTGTTATTAAATTTTTTTAATTAATTAGACTTTTTGATAAATTCATTTCTTGAATATTTTTTATTGCGATTGGTAGTTTTGGATTAACGCTACAATTTTTTCCATTATTGGTGATTGGTGGTCTTTGTCGTAAGAAATGTCCAAAGAAACTCACAAAAATAGGAGAAAAATTCTATTGTGAGCGTTGTGACACATTCTTTCAGACGGGAAATTTTAGGTACTCAACTATTTATATTTTGATTCTTTGTAATTAATTTTGATTTAATGGTTTTATTTGATGCAAAAAGTAACACGAATTTTTTTAAAGTACCACGCAGTATATGATACAATTTGAAGTTGGAGATGACAATAGGAACACACAATTGTTATGTTGGGATAGGACTTGTGAATCCTTGATTGGGAAGTCGTGTGCAAGGTCAAGAGTGAATTGGCCGAGGTATATGTCAAACTCATGATTCAATTAAATTTCTAAATAAAATGTTTTATTTATTATTTTTTTGTTTTGTAATTCAATCGAAGGAAGAAGATTTGGATGAGTTACTGGGATGAATTGCTATTTTGGTGGATAAAAAGTTCTTTTCAAGGTACAAAGTGCGGGACAATCAATTAAGGCATTTACGTGTGCTTTCTCGGTCATGAGGTTGACCTTAGATGAGTCTTTGCTCAAGAGATATGCAACTTTTTTCATAGACAACCAGGTAAAATATGATTTTCATATCGGTTATAACATAGAATTTTATCTTTCTTAATAATTCTTTCATTTCTCATTCCAGAATCGATTTTCTTTCCAAGTCAAAGGAGAGGAACACAATTGTGTTGAGGTAATTGATTAATTGATTTTTAAATATCATATTCATTTCAAGTTTTAATGGACATATAAACATTTGTCGTTTATATTCCAACAGTCATCTTCTTCTTCTCAAGACGAAGTGAGTAGACCAAACAAGTCCATTCGTAAGAATGAACCAAATTTGGTGAAAACTCGCTATGAAAAGGTCATCTTGTTTGAAGAATCAACTTCCAAATCCACATCGAAGGATTGCAAGCTTAAGAAAGTGAAGTGGAGGATGAGTTGAAGAAATAAACTTTTTGTTTTGGGAGTATTTGTTGATTAAACAATTTTCAATTAGTTTTTGACATCTAATAAATCCTCCGATGTTAAGAGGTTGCTATGGTATTTTTTTTTATAGGTTTTTCGATTTGATATCGTTGAATTATCGTTTTTAATCGACATTATGTGAAGACTTTCACTATTGTTATTGAATTATTATTAGTATTTATCTATATCTATTTGTTTCGCATTTTTCTTGAAATATAATTATTGATTATTAATTATCTGTTCGTTTTGCTATTGGTTTCTATAATCAAGTTTCTTTTGATTATGTTCAAGATACAAGTTTTGATGTAGCAGATGTATGTCATGGACTATAATAAAGGGAACTTATTCCTCTCGACACTATGTTGTTGTTTTAATCATTATTTGTATAGATTTAAACCTTAAGGAAAAGGTAAATCTTTTTCTTTACAAGCTAATATTCATTAAAGTTTTTTATTTTGACAAGTCTGTTTATTAATTAATTTTTATTCAAGATTGTGGATGTTGGCCTGCTTTAAAGTATCGAGATAATACGATGGATATTTACTCGAGGATTGAAGCAATGAGAGAGTCATTTTACATGAAAAGTTGCAAGAAGCATATGTTTGAAGATCAATGGGATTGATGTTTAGATAGAATTTTGTAATTTTGGATTACTAAAGAGTTCTTTGTTTTTTTTGTTTAAGAAATTTCTTTTTGATAGAACAGTTAGTTTTAATCATTTTAAATAAGTTGTTAATGTTGAGAAATTAATCTCACCGATACTTCGGTTTAATGAATATAATTTTTTTGTTTAAATGTTTAAGTTATTTTGAGTATGTATTAGTGTTGAGGTAAAAATTTCTTAAGTAATTTTTTTAATAGCATTTAATTTATATAGAAATCACATAAGGAAATTATATTTTTTGTTCGTGAAATAAATTCTGTTCTTTTCTTAAATATTAAACATGTAACAATATCGGTGATAAGGTTTGTGTAAAACCGATCCCACCAAATAAAATCGAGTTAATTATTTAAACCGACCCCAAGCGTAACATGTAAAATATAGAAGTATTTTCACCTTTTCAAAGACCAAATTTTGACAATAATATTAAACACAAGATTTGGATATTTAACGATGGACGGGCCGAGATTTACGAGTCCCAACTTAAATAACAAAATAGAAACACTTCTATTCGCCTTATTTTTAGCTTCACCGCAAGTGTACGGTGTAGTTTATAGAATAGGGTAAGCAAGGTCGTATCCACGGAGACTAATAAATTAATGCGCTAAGTATTGAACTAAGATAGCCTTATTTTTATTTAGACGATCGAAATTGAATGATTGTTGTGGAAGAAAAGATAAGAATAACCACAAAACCACAAGATGAAAATAATAGTGGAATTACCAAGGAAATGAAATGGATTCTCGGGTTATGGTTTCAATTAATATTCCTCTTGTTTTACGATTTAATCAAAGCCAAAGTTATTATCAATACACCTATAAGATGATCACAACAGATTTTATCCTCTCTCTTGAGATGTATATAAAGTGTAGATTGAAATATCTATGCTAGTATCTCTACTCAACATAAGATACACAACTCCCAAAATGCACAAAAGATCAAATATCCTCACAAATATTCACAAACCTCTCGATTATGCAAATATTCATGTCAAGTACTCAAGATCTAATATTGAAACTTATCTCTTTAATTATGAATCAATATATCAAACATGCTAAATCATTGGCCAAATGATAAAACAAGAATAAGAACAAAGTACTCAAATAGGATTCAAGATAATAACTTCAATTAAGATTAAAACAATCAACAAGAGTTCAATTAATCTACTTCCAAAACCCGGAAATCACAAGAAGTTTAGCTACCCATTATAAATAAACAACTCATAGACAAATTGTTCATCTTCATAAGAAGCTAAAATGAAAGATTAAAGCACAAAGAATGAGAAAACGAGGAAATGGATAATCTCTCGATTAATCTTCAATCCTCAAGCTCCGATTCGACCCGATTCTTCCCTTGATTCTTCCTTGATGAAATTGATGTGTTTCTTGTGTTCTTGGGTATATTCCCAGCCTTTCCTCCATGCCCTAGATCAAACCTCCCATGTATCTATTTATAGCCCCTCAAAAGTTCAAGAAAAAGGTGGAGAAACATAGAAAATTCCGCCCAGTGCGCTGCGGGCTGGGGGATGGTAGGCCTTCTGGACATGTCATACGCACAAAACACCCGCCCGCTGCGCCCGCCTAGAAAAACCCCATCGCCGCCTCACAGAGTATTCTGCTGCTCCGTCGGCCGACGACTGCCAGCCCGCCACGGTTTTTTCACCCACCAAATGTCCGAATTTGGTTTTTCGTCCCTTATCAAAGTTGTAGCCCTATCTCTTAGCTTTCCATAGCCACTTGAATCAGCTCAATATCAATTTTGTAGAGAGTTATGGCCAAAATACGAAACACACTTGCCAATCTTAGAAATTCGAGACGCATTTGGACTTTTCTTCAAATCAATCTCTCGTTGTTTGCTCGTTCGTACTTCTTTTTGATACACGATTCATTAATATGACTATAAACTCAATATAATAGGCTCTCAACATGGCTTGGCCCCTCAAATGACTCAAAATACTCAAAAACAACACAAAACTCATGTCTAGGAAGCCCAAATCAATGGTATAAAACCAAGTGAACAAATACCCCCAAACTTAAATCATGGCCGTCCCGGTCAACAATTTTAAAAACAAGACAAAACATGACCGGGAGTAATGAAAAGTAGAACGCACAATAACTCCATAAAATTCGTATTGTTCATCATAGGTGTCAAGCAAACGAATCAACCAAACCGCAAACATCTAACATAGAGCATACATCAAGGAAACCATGGTAAATGCTAAGAATCACGTCTCTCAAAGATCAAGTGTATACTCTCATCTCGAATGAATATAGGACGTGTTTACGCTCAAATCAATTCAATGTCGCAAAATTACTATAGGCTTGCAATTTGTCTCATATCTCCACCACTAGAATGTATGCAATTTGTGAATCAAAAATGACTTTTTTCTTTGGTTGTAATGAAGGTTCTTTGGTTAGGGTAGGAAAATATGGATAGAGTGACTCAAACTCGAGCGTATAGACCGGTGAGCATATAAGTCATCTACATTAAAGCTCAATATGCTACTCAAATCATCTCTCATTTTCATCAACTCCTCTTATCTCCATCTCCTTTCTTTCTTTTGAGAATCACCTCAAATTACAATCCTTAGCCCCCAAGTTCATTTAAATGAAACTCATTTACAAAGCCGATTTTTTTTCCAACATTTATACGAGTTTTCAACACTTTATTTCTCCTCCTTTTCTTCCTCTTTGTTCCCATCGATCAACTCTAATACCATCTTCTAAAATTTTGATTTCACTCATTCACCCTTATTCAATCCCTTTACTTAATGCTATACGCTCAAGTTTTGGGTAAAAGATTTATCAAGTTAAGGCTTGAATTGTGGCTATCAAAAATTAGGCAATAGGCTCAAGTTGGCTAACTAGGGATTTCAATATCATCATTAGGTAAGCAAAAGGCTTGAAGGGCTAACAAAAATGGCCTTTGATCATTTTCACATTTCGCATACAACATGTGACCTTGACAGAGATACCAGAGCAAGTTCTAGAATTCTAACAACATGAATGAAACAATCAAATCATCAACAAGACTTCATATGTGAAAGCAGTAAAGGCTCAAAAGCTCACAGGCTTGCAAATACGTAATTCAAAAGCATCAAACCATGTTTTGAATATCCACATGCTCAATATCATCTATTCATGGCTCAATCAACTCATACTCAACACCCAATCAAAACAATACAAATTTTTAAAAAATATAAGCATCAAGTCTCGTTGCACACGATCAACTCACTCCTTAAAATCTATGAAAACAATAAACGTGCTTCTAATGCAAATGCAACCTAAAATGCTTTACAGGCAACTATATGGAAACACACAAAATGCACAATTTTTTTTAATATATCCACACATTTCATATCAAAATAACTATCTCTCCCCCAAACTTAAATAAAATTATATCGCACGTAAGAGAAGATAGAATTTCAATATAAACCTGTGTGGGATTGGACCGATTTATTGTGGGGATGGCGGCGGTTCATGGCCCACGCCCTCCTTGGGCGTCTCACCGCATGGGCCGTGCGCCTAATGCACGGGCTGCTCGTTGTGTGTGGGGCCGTAGCAACATCTCCATTCCTCAATCATGCACGGGTCGTGCGTTCACGCACGCCCTACCTGTGCATGGTTGCGAAAGTAAAATCGGGTAATCTTTTTTTTTTTTTTTAAAGAAAACAAACAAAAACAAAAATCACACCACAAACCGTTGGGTTGCCTCCCAACAAGCGCTATATTTAACGTCTTTAGCTCGACGCCTTTGTTAATTTCATTTTTGTACCACCTTTGAATGCATATATTAGCTTTTGCTTTGGGTCGTGGTCAAGAACCGTTTTTGTATTGTTTGCATCTAGTAATGCATAATTAGGATTTCCAAGAAAGTAGTGGAGTCCTGGTGTTGGAACACTTTGATTTGAATTATGCGCATATTGTTCGTGTGCATACGCATTGTTCGTGCTCGTCTCATTCTGTAATAGTTTTCTTATGATATCTTGCACGTGCAGCACGGGCGTACACACATGGTTCGTGTGTTTCTTGTCCTGTTTTTGCTCCTTTTCGGTACCACACACGGGCTGAAAGTGCATAGACACATAATCCGTGTTTGGTTCCGAACTTTCTTGCTTTTCCAGGATTTTCGGCTCCATGTATTCGGTACCACTCCTTTGATGAATGACACTAGATTGTTCCTTTGAGTTCGCTTCGGTGGTGCTCAAAAATTGGCTCTTTTGTTGTTGCCCACCAACAATTGTAACTAATTGGCCCATTTGAGTCTCGAGATTTTTCAATTGTGAATCCATAGTATTGGCCAATTGTGTCAATTGCAACTTCATCTTGTCCATCTTTGCTTCGTTCTTGGTAAAGCTATTTCTCATTTCCCTCATGAATATATTTATTTGAATCATGAATGAAGTCGTTTGATTCATGAATGAAATGAGGCGTCTTCCAAAGATGGTTCTCGCTCTCCGCACCCAGAAACCCATTTATTACATTGAAGCTTGATGGTGGTGGAATCACATTCTCCGTATTAGCATATGAAAAATCTTCGTAATTCCTCCAATCTGAACAATAGTGTGTAGGAGTAGGATTATTCCAATAACTGTAGAAATTCCAGTTATTGAAATAATTGACTTCTTCCATCCGAACGGGTGCACCTATACCAATTCAAAGAAACAAATCAAGCATTGTAGAAGTAGAATTTACAAAAGAAAAATGAAATAAAATAAAAAATATCTAAATTAAGAATAATTCTATCTATCGCAATATTAGCACCAAAAATTGTATTAGTCCCTTTGAAACGGCGCCAAAAAACTTGTTCGCCTTATTTTTTAGCTTCACCACAAGTGTACGGTGTAGTTTATAGAATAGGGTAAGCAAGGTCGTATCCACGGAGACTAATAAATTAATGCGCTAAGTATTGAACTAAGATAGCCTTATTTTTATTTAGACGATCGAAATTGAATGATTGTTGTGGAAGAAAAGATAAGAATAACCACAAAAACACAAGATGAAAATAATAGTGGAATTACCAAGGGAAATGAAATGGATTCCCGGGTTATGGTTTCAATTAATATTCCTCTTGTTTTACGATTTAATCAAAGCCAAAGTTATTATCAATACACCTATAAGATGATCACAATGGTATTTTATCCTCCCTCTTGAGATGTATATAAAGTGTAGATTGAAATATCTATGCTAGTATCTCTACTCAACATAAGATACACAACTCCCAAAATGCACAAAAGATCAAATATCCTCACAAATATTCACAAACCTCTCGATTATGCAAATATTCATGTCAAGTACTCAAGATCTAATATTGAAACTTATCTCTTTAATTATGAATCAATATATCAAACATGCTAAATCATTGGTCAAATGATAAAACAAGAATAAGAACAAAGTACTCAAATAGGATTCAAGACAATAACTTCAATTAAGATTAAAACAATCAACAAGAGTTCAATTAATCTACTTCCAAAACCCGGAAATCACAAGAAGTTTAGCTACCCATTATAAATAAACAACTCATAGACAAATTGTTCATCTTTATAAGAAGCTAAAATGAAAGATTAAAGCACAAAGAATGAGAAAATCGAGGAAATGGATAATCTCTCGATTAATCTTCAATCCTCAAGCTCGATTCGACCCGATTCTTCCCTTGATTCTTCCTTGATGAAATTGATGTGTTTCTTGTGTTCTTGGGTATATTCCCAGCCTTTCCTCCACGCCCCAGATCAAACCTCCCATGTATCTATTTATAGCCCCTCAAAAGTTCAAGAAAAAGGTGGAGAAACATAGAAAATTCCGCCCGGGCGCCATGCTGCGCCGGATGGCGCTACAATGGCCGGGACATGTCATACGCACAAAACACCCGCCCGGGCGCTGCAGCTCAGGGCGTTAGGCTATGCGGCGCCCGCCTAGACAAAAACCCATCGTCGCCTTCCAACGGGCGCTGCCTCCGTCGGCGCAGTAGCCGCGCCGCACGGTTTTTTTCACCCACCAAATGTCCGAATTTGGTTTTTCGTCCTTCATCAAAGTTGTAGCCCTATCTCTTAGCTTTCCATAGCCACTTGAATCAGCTCAATATCAATTTTGTAGAGAGTTATGGCCAAAATACGAAACACTGCCATCTTTAGAAATTCGAGACGCATTTGGACTTTTCTTCAAATCAATCTCTCGTTGTTTGCTCGTTCGTACTTCTTTTGATACACGATTCATTAATATGACTATAAACTCAATATAATAGGCTCTCAACATGGCTTGGCCCCTCAAATGACTCAAAATACTCAAAAACAACACAAAACTCATGTCTAGGAAGCCCAAATCAATGGTATAAAACCAAGTGAACAAATACCCCCAAACTTAAACTGTTGGCCGTCCCGGTCAACACTTTTAAAAACAAGACAAAACATGACTGGGAGTAATGAAAAGTAGAACGCACAATAACTCCATAAAATTCGTATTGTTCATCATAGGTGTCAAGCAACGAATCAACCAAGCCGCAAACATCTAACATAGAGCATACATCAAGGAAACCATGGTAAATGCTAAGAATCACGCCTCTCAAAGATCAAGTGTATACTCTCATCTCGAATGAATATAGGACGTGTTTACGCTCAAATCAATTCAATGTCGCAAAATTACTATAGGCTTGCAATTTGTCTCATATCTCCACCACTAGAATGTATGCAATTTGTGAATCAAAAGGACTTTTTTCTTTGGTTGTAATGAAGGTTCTTTGGTTAGGGTAGGAAAATATGGATAGAGTGACTCAAACTCGAGCGTATAGACCGGTGAGCATATAAGTCATCTACATTAAAGCTCAATATGCTACTCAAATCATCTCTAATTTTCATCAACTCCTCTTATCTCCATCTCCTTTCTTTCTTTTGAGAATCACCTCAAATTACAATCCTTAGCCCACAAGTTCATTTAAATGAAACTCATTTACAAAGCCGATTTTTTTCCAACATTTATACGAGTTTTCAACACTTTATTTCTCCTCATTTTCTTCCTCTTTGTTCCCATCGATCAACTCTAATACCATCTTCTAAAATTTTGATTTCACTCATTCACCCTTATTCAATCCCTTTACTTAATGCTATACGCTCAAGTTTTGGGTAAAAGATTTATCAAGTTAAGGCTTGAATTGTGGCTATCAAAAATTAGGCAATAGGCTCAAGTTGGCTAACTATGGATTTCAATATCATCATTAGGTAAGCAAAAGGCTTGAAGGGCTAACAAAAATGGCCTTTGATCATTTTCACATTTCGCATACAACATGTGACCTTGACAGAGATACGAGCAAGTTCTAGAATTCTAACAACATGAATGAAACACTCAAATCATCAACAAGACGCATAATGTGAAAGCGAAGAAAGGCTCAAAAAGCTCAGGCTTGCAAAATACGTAATTCAAAAGCATCAAACCATGTTTTCAATATCCACATGCTCAATATCATTTATTCATGGCTCAATCAACTCATACTCAACACCCAATCAAAACAATACAAATTTTTCAAAAATATAAGCGTCAAGTCTGCCGCACATGGTCAACTCACTCCTTAAAATCTATGAAAACAATAAACGTGCTAAAAACGTAACGTGCTTCTAATGCAAATGCAACCTAAAATGCTTTACATGTAACTATATGAAAACACACAAAATGCACAATTTTTTTTTAATATATCCACACATTACATATCAAAATAACTATCTCTCCCCCAAACTTAAATAAAATTATATCGCACGTAAGAGAAGATAGAATTTCAATATAAACCTTTGTGTGGATTGGACCTGATTTATTGTGGGGATGGCGGTTCATGGCCCACGCCCTCCTTGGGCGTCTCCTCCGCATGGGCCGTGCGCCTAATGCACAGCTGCTCGTGTGTGGGGCCGTAGCAACATCTCCACTTCCTCAATCACGCACGGGTCGTGCGTTCACGTCACGCCCTACCCGTGCATGGTTGCGGTAAAATCGGTAATCTTTTTTTTTTTTTAAAGAAAAACGAACAAAAACAAAAATCACACCACAAACCGTTGGGTTGCCTCCCAACAAGCGCTATATTTAACGTCTTTAGCTCGACGCCTGTTAATTTCATTTCGTACCACCTTTGAATGCATATATTAGCTGCTTTGGGTCGTGGTCAAGAACCGTTTTGTATTGTTTGCATCTAGTAATGCATAATTAGGATTTCCAAGAAAGTAGTGGAGTCCTGGTGTTGGAACACTTTGATTTGAATTACGCGCATATTGTTCGTGTGCATACGCATAGTTCGTGCTCATCTCATTCTGTAATAGTTTTCTTATGATATCTTGCACGCGTAGCACGGGCGTACACACATGGTTCATGTGTTTCTTGTCCTATTTTTGCTCCTTTTCGGTACCACACACGGGCTGAAAGTGCATAGACACATAATCCGTGTTTGGTTCCGAACTTTCTTGCTTTTCCAGGATTTTCGGCTCCTTGTATTCTACCACTCCTTTGATGAATGGCACTAGATTGTTCCTTTGAGTTGGCTTCGGTGGTGCTCAAAAATTGGCTCTTTTGTTGTTGCCCACCAACAATTGTAACTAATTGGCCCATTTGAGTCTCGAGATTTTTCAATTGTGAATCCATAGTATTGACCAATTGTGTCAATTGCAACTTCATCTTGTCCATCTTTGCTTCGTTCTTGGTAAAGCTATTTCTCATTTCCCTCATGAATATATTTATTTGAATCATGAATGAAGTCGTTTGATTCATGAATGAAATGAGGGCGTCTTCCAAAGATGGTTCTGTCTCTCTCGCACCGGTAAACCCATTTATTACATTGAAGCTTGATGGTGGTGGAATCACATTCTCCGTATTAGCATATGAAAAATCTTCGTAATTCCTCCAATCAAACAATAGTGTGTAGGAGTAGGATTATTCCAATAATCGTAGAAATTCCGCTTATTGAAATAATTGACTTCTTCCATCCGAACGGGTGCACCTATACCAATTCAAAGAAACAAATCAAGCATTGTAGAAGTAGAATTTACAAAAGAAAAATGAAATAAAATAAAAAATATCTAAATTAAGAATAATTCTATCTATCGCAATATTAGCACCAAAAATTGTATTAGTCCCCAAGAACGGCGCAAAAACTTGTTCGCCTTATTTTTAGCTTCACCGCAAGTGTACGGTGTAGTTTATAGAATAGGGTAAGCAAGGTCGTATCCACGGAGACTAATAAATTAATGCGCTAAGTATTGAACTAAGATAGCCTTATTTTTATTTAGACGATCGAAATTGAATGATTGTTGTGGAAGAAAAGATAAGAATAACCACAAAAACACAAGATGAAAATAATAGTGGAATTACCAAGGAAATGAAATGGATTCCCGGGTTATGGTTTCAATTAATATTCCTCTTGTTTTACGATTTAATCAAAGCCAAAGTTATTATCAATACACCTATAAGATGATCACAATGGTATTTTATCCTCCCTCTTGAGATGTATATAAAGTGTAGATTGAAATATCTATGCTAGTATCTCTACTCAACATAAGATACACAACTCCCAAAATGCACAAAAGATCAAATATCCTCACAAATATTCGCAAACCTCTCGATTATGCAAATATTCATGTCAAGTACTCAAGATCTAATATTGAAACTTATCTCTTTAATTATGAATCAATATATCAAACATGCTAAATCATTGGTCAAATGATAAAACAAGAATAAGAACAAAGTACTCAAATAGGATTCAAGACAATAACTTCAATTAAGATTAAAACAATCAACAAGAGTTCAATTAATCTACTTCCAAAACCCGGAAATCACAAGAAGTTTAGCTACCCATTATAAATAAACAACTCATAGACAAATTGTTCATCTTCATAAGAAGCTAAAATGAAAGATTAAAGCACAAACAATGAGAAAACTGAGGGAAATGGATAATCTCTCGATTAATCTTCAATCCTCAAGCTCCGATTCGACCCGATTCTTCCCTTTGATTCTTCCTTGATGAAATTGATGTGTTTCTTGTGTTCTTGGGTATATTCCCAGCCTTTCCTCCATGCCCTAGATCAAACCTCCCATGTATCTATTTATAGCCCCTCAAAAGTTCAAGAAAAAGGTGGAGAAACATAGAAAATTCCGCCCGAGGCTGCGCTGGGCGGGATGGGCGCCACGATGGGCGCCGGACATGTCATACGCACAAAACACCCGCCTGGCGCTGCAGCGCCGGGCGTTGAGCCGCTACGGCGCCCCTAGACAAAAACCCATCGTCGCCTGTGTAACGGGCGCTGCAGCCTCCGTCGACGGCCGGCGCACCTGCGGTTTTTTCACCCACCAAATGTCCGAATTTGGTTTTTCGTCCTTCATCAAAGTTGTAGCCCTATCTCTTAGCTTTCCATAGCCACTTGAATCACTCAATATCAATTTTGTAGAGAGTTATGGCCAAAATACGAAACACTTTGCCAGTCTTTAGAAATTCGAGACGCATTTGGACTTTTCTTCAAATCAATCTCTCGTTGTTTGCTCGTTCGTACTTCTTTTGATACACGATTCATTAATATGACTATAAACTCAATATAATAGGCTCTCAACATGGCTTGGCCCCTCAAATGACTCAAAATACTCAAAAACAACACAAAACTCATGTCTAGGAAGCCCAAATCAATGGTATAAAACCAAGTGAACAAATACCCCCAAACTTAAATTGTTGGCCGTCCCGGTCAACAATTTTAAAAACAAGACAAAACATGACTGGGAGTAATGAAAAGTAGAACGCACAATAACTCCATAAAATTCGTATTGTTCATCATAGGTGTCAAGCAACGAATCAACCAAACCGCAAACATCTAACATAGAGCATACATCAAGGAAACCATGGTAAATGCTAAGAATCACGTCTCTCAAAGATCAAGTGTATACTCTCATCTCGAATGAATATAGGACGTGTTTACGCTCAAATCAATTCAATGTCGCAAAATTACTATAGGCTTGCAATTTGTCTCATATCTCCACCACTAGAATGTATGCAATTTGTGAATCAAAAGGACTTTTTTCTTTGGTTGTAATGAAGGTTCTTTGGTTAGGGTAGGAAAATATGGATAGAGTGACTCAAACTCGAGCGTATAGACCGGTGAGCATATAAGTCATCTACATTAAAGCTCAATATGCTACTCAAATCATCTCTCATTTTCATCAACTCCTCTTATCTCCATCTCCTTTCTTTCTTTTGAGAATCACCTCAAATTACAATCCTTAGCCCACAAGTTCATTTAAATGAAACTCATTTACAAAGCCGATTTTTTTCCAACATTTATACGAGTTTTCAACACTTTATTTCTCCTCATTTTCTTCCTCTTTGTTCCCATCGATCAACTCTAATACCATCTTCTAAAATTTTGATTTCACTCATTCACCCTTATTCAATCCCTTTACTTAATGCTATACGCTCAAGTTTTGGGTAAAAGATTTATCAAGTTAAGGCTTGAATTGTGGCTATCAAAAATTAGGCAATAGGCTCAAGTTGGCTAACTAGGGATTTCAATATCATCATTAGGTAAGCAAAAGGCTTGAAGGGCTAACAAAAATGGCCTTTGATCATTTTCACATTTCGCATACAACATGTGACCTTGACAGAGATACCGAGCAAGTTCTAGAATTCTAACAACATGAATGAAACACTCAAATCATCAACAAGACGCATAATGTGAAAGCGAAAAGGCTCAAAAGCTCACAGGCTTGCAAATACGTAATTCAAAAGCATCAAACCATGTTTTCAATATCCACATGCTCAATATCATCTATTCATGGCTCAATCAACTCATACTCAACACCCAATCAAAACAATACAAATTTTTCAAAAATATAAGCGTCAAGTCTCGTCGCACACGGTCAACTCACTCCTTAAAATCTATGAAAACAATAAACGTGCTAAAATCAAACGTGCTTCTAATGCAAATGCAACCTAAAATGCTTTACATGTAACTATATGAAAACACACAAAATGCACAATTTTTTTAATATATCCACACATTACATATCAAAATAACTATCTCTCCCCAAACTTAAATAAAATTATATCGCACGTAAGAGAAGATAGAATTTCAATATAAACTTTGTGGATTGAACTGATTTATTGTGGGGATGGCGGCGGTTCGTGGCCCACGCCCTCCTTGGGCGTCTCCTCCGCACGGGCCGTGCGCCTAATGCACGGGCTGCTCGTGTGTGGGGCCGTAGCAACATCTCCAATTCCTCAATCACGCACGGGTCGTGCGTTCACGCACGCCCTGCCCGTGCATGGTTGCGAAGTAAAATCAGGTAATTTTTTTTTTTTTTTAAGAAAACAAACAAAAACAAAAATCACACCACAAACCGTTGGGTTGCCTCCCAACAAGCGCTATATTTAACGTCTTTAGCTCGACGCCTGTTAATTTCATTTTGTACCACCTTTGAATGCATATATTAGCTGCTTTGGGTCGTGGTCAAGAACCGTTTTTGCATTGTTTGCATCTAGTAATGCATAATTAGGATTTCCAAGAAAGTAGTGGAGTCCTGGTGTTGGAACACTTTGATTTGAATTACGCGCATATTGTTCGTGTGCATACGCATTGTTCGTGCTCGTCTCATTCTGTAATAGTTTTCTTATGATATCTTGCACGTGCAAAGACGGGTGTACACACATGGTTCATGTGTTTCTTGTCCTATTTTTGCTCCTTTTCGGTACCACACACACTTAAAAGTGCATAGACACATAATCCGTGTTTGGTTCCGAACTTTCTTGCTTTTCCAGGATTTTCGGCTCCTTGTATTCGGTACCACTCCTTTGATGAATGGCACTAGATTGTTCCTTTGAGTTGGCTTCGGTGGTGCTCAAAAATTGGCTCTTTTGTTGTTGCCCACCAACAATTGTAACTAATTGGCCCATTTGAGTCTCGAGATTTTTCAATTGTGAATCCATAGTATTGGCCAATTGTGTCAATTGCAACTTCATCTTGTCCATCTTTGCTTCGTTCTTGGTAAAGCTATTTCTCATTTCCCTCATGAATAAATTTATTTGAATCATGAATGAAGTCGTTTGATTCATGAATGAAATGAGGGCGTCTTCCAAAGATGGTTCTGCCTCCTGCACCTAAACCCATTTATTACATTGAAGCTTGATGGTGGTGGAATCACATTCTCCGTATTAGCATATGAAAAATCTTCGTAATTCCTCCAATCTGAACAATAGTGTGTAGGAGTAGGATTATTCCAATAACTGTAGAAATTCCAGTTATTGAAATAATTGACTTCTTCCATCCGAACGGGTGCACCTATACCAATTCAAAGAAACAAATCAAGCATTGTAGAAGTAGAATTTACAAAAGAAAAATGAAATAAAATAAAAAATATCTAAATTAAGAATAATTCTATCTATCGCAATATTAGCACCAAAAATTGTATTAGTCCCCGGCAACGGCGCCAAAAACTTGTTCGCCTTATTTTTAGCTTCACCGCAAGTGTACGGTGTAGTTTATAGAATAGGGTAAGCAAGGTCGTATCCACGGAGACTAATAAATTAATGCGCTAAGTATTGAACTAAGATAGCCTTATTTTTATTTAGACGATCGAAATTGAATGATTGTTGTGGAAGAAAAGATAAGAATAACCACAAAAACACAAGATGAAAATAATAGTGGAATTACCAAGGAAATGAAATGGATTCCCGGTTATGGTTTCAATTAATATTCCTCTTGTTTTACGATTTAATCAAAGCCAAAGTTATTATCAATACACCTATAAGATGATCACAATGGTATTTTATCCTCCCCTCTTGAGATGTATATAAAGTGTAGATTGAAATATCTATGCTAGTATCTCTACTCAACATAAGATACACAACTCCCAAAATGCACAAAAGATCAAATATCCTCACAAATATTCGCAAACCTCTCGATTATGCAAATATTCATGTCAAGTACTCAAGATCTAATATTGAAACTTATCTCTTTAATTATGAATCAATATATCAAACATGCTAAATCATTGGTCAAATGATAAAACAAGAATAAGAACAAAGTACTCAAATAGGATTCAAGACAATAACTTCAATTAAGATTAAAACAATCAACAAGAGTTCAATTAATCTACTTCCAAAACCCGGAAATCACAAGAAGTTTAGCTACCCATTATAAATAAACAACTCATAGACAAATTGTTCATCTTCATAAGAAGCTAAAATGAAAGATTAAAGCACAAAGAATGAGAAAACTGAGGGGAAATGGATAATCTCTCGATTAATCTTCAATCCTCAAGCTCCGATTCGACCCGATTCTTCCCTTGATTCTTCCTTGATGAAATTGATGTGTTTCTTGTGTTCTTGGGTATATTCCCAGCCTTTCCTCCATGCCCTAGATCAAACCTCCCATTATCTATTTATAGCCCCTCAAAAGTTCAAGAAAAAGGTGGAGAAACATAGAAAATTCCGCCCGGGCGCTGCTGCGGGGATGGGATGGCGCTGCAGCCTCCCGGACATGTCATACGCACAAAACACCCGCCCCGGGCGCTGCGGCTGCCGGGCGTTGAGCCAGCAGCGCCCGCTAGACAAAAACCCATCGCCGCCTGTAACGGGCGCTGCGCCGCAGCCTCCGTCGGCGGCCCAGTAGCGCCGCCCGCACGGTTTTTTCACCTACCAAATGTCCGAATTTGGTTTTTCGTCCTTCATCAAAGTTGTAGCCCTATCTCTTAGCTTTCCATAGCCACTTGAATCACTCAATATCAATTTTGTAGAGAGTTATGGCCAAAATACGAAACACTCTTGCCAGTCTTTAGAAATTCGAGACGCATTTGGACTTTTCTTCAAATCAATCTCTCGTTGTTTGCTCGTTCGCATTTCTTTTGATACACGATTCATTAATATGACTATAAACTCAATATAATAGGCTCTCAACATGGCTTGGCCCCTCAAATGACTCAAAATACTCAAAAACAACACAAAACTCATGTCTAGGAAGCCCAAATCAATGGTATAAAACCAAGTGAACAAATACCCCCAAACTTAAATCAACGTTGGCCGTCCCGGTCAACAATTTTAAAAACAAGACAAAACATGACTGGGAGTAATGAAAAGTAGAACGCACAATAACTCCATAAAATTCGTATTGTTCATCATAGGTGTCAAGTAACGAATCAACCAAACCGCAAACATCTAACATAGAGCATACATCAAGGAAACCATGGTAAATGCTAAGAATCACGTCTCTCAAAGATCAAGTGTATACTCTCATCTCGAATGAATATAGGACGTGTTTACGCTCAAATCAATTCAATGTCGCAAAATTACTATAGGCTTGCAATTTGTCTCATATCTCCACCACTAGAATGTATGCAATTTGTGAATCAAAAAGGACTTTTTTCTTTGGTTGTAATGAAGGTTCTTTGGTTAGGGTAGGAAAATATGGATAGAGTGACTCAAACTCGAGCGTATAGACCGGTGAGCATATAAGTAATCTACATTAAAGCTCAATATGCTACTCAAATCATCTCTTATTTTCATCAACTCCTCTTATCTCCATCTCCTTTCTTTCTTTTGAGAATCACCTCAAATTACAATCATTAGCCCACAAGTTCATTTAAATGAAACTCATTTACAAAGCCAATTTTTTTTTCCAACATTTATACGAGTTTTCAACACTTTATTTCTCCTCATTTTCTTCCTCTTTGTTGCCATCGATCAACTCTAATACCATCTTCTAAAATTTTGATTTCACTCATTCACCCTTATTCAATCCCTTTACTTAATGCTATACGCTCAAGTTTTGGGTAAAAGATTTATCAAGTTAAGGCTTGAATTGTGGCTATCAAAAATTAGGCAATAGGCTCAAGTTGGCTAACTAGGGATTTCAATATCATCATTAGGTAAGCAAAAGGCTTGAAGGGCTAACAAAAATGGCCTTTGATCATTTTCACATTTCGCATACAACATGTGACCTTGACAGAGATACCAGAGCAAGTTCTAGAATTCTAACAACATGAATGAAACACTCAAATCATCAACAAGACTGCATAATGTGAAAGCAAAGAAAGGCTCAAAAGCTCACAGCTTGCAAATACGTAATTCAAAAGCATCAAACCATGTTTTCAATATCCACATGCTCAATATCATTTATTCATGGCTCAATCAACTCATACTCAACACCCAATCAAAACAATACAAATTTTTCAAAAATATAAGCGTCAAGTCTCAAATCGCACACGGTCAACTCACTCCTTAAAATCTATGAAAACAATAAACGTGCTAAAATCGTAAACGTCTTCTAATGCAAATGCAACCTAAAATGCTTTACATGTAACTATATGAAAACACACAAAATGCACAATTTTTTTTTAATATATCCACACATTACATATCAAAATAACTATATCTCCCCCAAACTTAAATAAAATTATATCGCACGTAAGAGAAGATAGAATTTCAATATAAACCTCGTGTGGATTGGACTGATTTATTGTGGGGATGGCGGCGGTTCATGGCCCACGCCTCCTTGGGCGTCTCTCCGCATGGGCCGTGCGCCTAATGCACGGGCTGCTCGTGTGTGGGCCGTAGCAACATCTCCAATTCCTCAATCACGCACGGGTCGTGCGTTCACGCATGCCCTACCCGTGCATGGTTGCGAAGTAAAATCAGGTAATTTTCTTTTTTTTTTAAAGAAAACAAACAAAAACAAAAATCACACCACAAACCGTTGGGTTGCCTCCCAACAAGCGCTATATTTAACGTCTTTAGCTCGACGCCTTTGTTAATTTCATTTTGTACCACCTTTGAATGCATATATTAGTGCTTTGGGTCGTGGTCAAGAACCGTTTTGTATTGTTTGCATCTAGTAATGCATAATTAGGATTTCCAAGAAAGTAGTGGAGTCCTGGTGTTGGAACACTTTGATTTGAATTACGCCGCATATTGTTCGTGTGCATACGCATTGTTCGTGCTCGTCTCATTTTGTAATAGTTTTCTTATGATATCTTGCACGTGCAGCACGGGCGTACACACATGGTTCATGTGTTTCTTGTCCTATTTTTGCTCCTTTTCGGTACCACACACGGGCTAAAAGTGCATAGACACATAATCCGTGTTTGGTTCCGAACTTTCTTGCTTTTCCAGAATTTTCGGCTCCTTGTATTCGGTACCACTCCTTTGATGAATGGCACTAGATTGTTCCTTTGAGTTGGCTTCGGTGGTGCTCAAAAATTGGCTCTTTTGTTGTTGCCCACCAACAATTGTAACTAATTGGCCCATTTGAGTCTCGAGATTTTTCAATTGTGAATCCATAGTATTGACCAATTGTGTCAATTGCAACTTCATCTTGTCCATCTTTGCTTCGTTCTTGGTAAAGCTATTTCTCATTTCCCTCATGAATATATTTATTTGAATCATGAATGAAGTCGTTTGATTCATGAATGAAATGAGGGCGTCTTCCAAAGATGGTTCTGCGCTCTGCACCGAAACCCATTTATTACATTGAAACTTGATGGTGGTGGAATCACATTCTCCGTATTAGCATATGAAAAATCTTCGTAATTCCTCCAATCAACAATAGTGTGTAGGAGTAGGATTATTCCAATAATCGTAGAAATTCCGTTATTGAAATAATTGACTTTTTCCATCCGAACGGGTGCACCTATACCAATTCAAAGAAACAAATCAAGCATTGTAGAAGTAGAATTTACAAAAGAAAAATGAAATAAAATAAAAAATATCTAAATTAAGAATAATTCTATCTATCGCAATATTAGCAACAAAAATTGTATTAGTCCCGACAACGGCGCCAAAAACTTGTTCGCTTTATTTTTAGCTTCACCGCAAGTGTACGGTGTAGTTTATAGAATAGGGTAAGCAAGGTCGTATCCACGGAGACTAATAAATTAATGCGCTAAGTATTGAACTAAGATAGCCTTATTTTTATTTAGACGATCGAAATTGAATGATTGTTGTGGAAGAAAAGATAAGAATAACCACAAAAACACAAGATGAAAATAATAGTGGAATTACCAAGGAAATGAAATGGATTCCGGGTTATGGTTTCAATTAATATTCCTCTTGTTTTACGATTTAATCAAAGCCAAAGTTATTATCAATACACCTATAAGATGATCACAATGGTATTTTATCCTCCCTCTTGAGATGTATATAAAGTGTAGATTGAAATATCTATGCTAGTATCTCTACTCAACATAAGATACACAACTCCCAAAATGCACAAAAGATCAAATATCCTCACAAATATTCACAAACCTCTCGATTATGCAAATATTCATGTCAAGTACTCAAGATCTAATATTGAAACTTATCTCTTTAATTATGAATCAATATATCAAACATGCTAAATCATTGGTCAAATGATAAAACAAGAATAAGAACAAAGTACTCAAATAGATTCAAGACAATAACTTCAATTAAGATTAAAACAATCAACAAGAGTTCAATTAATCTACTTCCAAAACCCGGAAATCACAAGAAGTTTAGCTACCCATTATAAATAAACAACTCATAGACAAATTGTTCATCTTCATAAGAAGCTAAAATGAAAGATTAAAGCACAAAGAATGAGAAAATCGAGGGAAATGGATAATCTCTCGATTAATCTTCAATCCTCAAGCTCCGATTCGACCCGATTCTTCCCTTGATTCTTCCTTGATGAAATTGATGTGTTTCTTGTGTTCTTGGGTATATTCTCAACCTTTCCTCCATGCCCTAGATCAAACCTCCCATGTATCTATTTATAGCCCCTCAAAAGTTCAAGAAAAAGGTGGAGAAACATAGAAAATTCCGCCCTGGGGTGCTGGGCGCCCGGATGGGCGCTAAACTCCGGACATGTCATACGCACAAAACACCCGCCCGGCGCTGCAGCGTCGGGCGTTAGGCGCTGCAGCGCCAGCCTAGACAAAAACCCATCGCCGCCTCGTAACGGGCGCTGCAGCCTCCGTCGACTGACGAGCCTGCAGCGCCCGCACGGTTTTTTTCACCCACCAAATGTCCGAATTTGGTTTTTCGTCCTTCATCAAAGTTGTAGCCCTATCTCTTAGCTTTCCATAGCCACTTGAATCACCAATATCAATTTTGTAGAGAGTTATGGCCAAAATACGAAACACCGCCAAGTCTTTAGAAATTCGAGACGCATTTGGACTTTTCTTCAAATCAATCTCTCGTTGTTTGCTCGTTCGCATTTCTTTTGATACACGATTCATTAATATGACTATAAACTCAATATAATAGGCTCTCAACATGGCTTGGCCCCTCAAATGACTCAAAATACTCAAAAACAACACAAAACTCATGTCTAGGAAGCCCAAATCAATGGTATAAAACCAAGTGAACAAATACCCCCAAACTTAAATCATTGGCGTCATTCCCCGGTCAACAATTTTAAAAACAAGACAAAACATGACTGGGAGTAATGAAAAGTAGAACGCACAATAACTCCATAAAATTCGTATTGTTCATCATAGGTGTCAAGCAACGAATCAACCAAACCGCAAACATCTAACATAGAGCATACATCAAGGAAACCATGGTAAATGCTAAGAATCACGTCTCTCAAAGATCAAGTGTATACTCTCATCTCGAATGAATATAGGACGTGTTTACGCTCAAATCAATTCAATGTCGCAAAATTACTATAGGCTTGCAATTTGTCTCATATCTCCACCACTAGAATGTATGCAATTTGTGAATCAAAAAGGACTTTTTCTTTGGTTGTAATGAAGGTTCTTTGGTTAGGGTAGGAAAATATGGATAGAGTGACTCAAACTCGAGCGTATAGACCGGTGAGCATATAAGTCATCTACATTAAAGCTCAATATGCTACTCAAATCATCTCTCATTTTCATCAACTCCTCTTATCTCCATCTCCTTTCTTTCTTTTGAGAATCACCTCAAATTACAATCCTTAGCCCCCAAGTTCATTTAAATGAAACTCATTTACAAAGCCGATTTTTTTTTCCAACATTTATACGAGTTTTCAACACTTTATTTCTCCTCATTTTCTTCCTCTTTGTTCCCATCAATCAACTCTAATACCATCTTCTAAAATTTTGATTTCACTCATTCACCCTTATTCAATCCCTTTACTTAATGCTATACGCTCAAGTTTTGGGTAAAAGATTTATCAAGTTAAGGCTTGAATTGTGGCTATCAAAAATTAGGCAATAGGCTCAAGTTGGCTAACTAGGGATTTCAATATCATCATTAGGTAAGCAAAAGGCTTGAAGGGCTAACAAAAATGGCCTTTGATCATTTTCACATTTCGCATACAACATGTGACCTTGACAGAGATACCAGAGCAAGTTCTAGAATTCTAACAACATGAATGAAACACTCAAATCATCAACAAGACTGCATAATGTGAAAGCAGTAAAGGCTCAAAAGCTCACAGGCTTGCAAATACGTAATTCAAAAGCATCAAACCATGTTTTCAATATCCACATGCTCAATATCATTTATTCATGGCTCAATCAACTCATACTCAACACCCAATCAAAACAATACAAATTTTTCAAAAATATAAGCGTCAAGTCTCTCACGCACACGGTCAACTCACTCCTTAAAATCTATGAAAACAATAAACGTGCTAAAACTGTAAACGTGCTTCTAATGCAAATGCAACCTAAAATGCTTTACATGCAACTATATGAAAACACACAAAATGCACAATTTTTTTTTAATATATCCACACATTACATATCAAAATAACTATCTCTCCCCCCAAACTTAAATGAAATTATATCGCACGTAAGAGAAGATAGAATTTCAATATAAACCTGTGTGGATTGAACCGATTTATTGTGGGGACGGCGGCGGTTCATGGCCCACGCCCTCCTTGGGCGTCTCCCCGCATGGGCCGTGCGCCAATGCACGGGCTGCTCGTGTGTGTGGGGCCGTAGCAACATCTCCACTCAATCACGCACGGGTCGTGCGTTCACGCACGCCCTACCTGTGCATGGTTGCGAAGTAAAATCAGGTAATCTTTTTTTTTTTTTAAAGAAAACAAACAAAAACAAAAATCACACCACAAACCGTTGGGTTGCCTCCCAACAAGCGCTATATTTAACGTCTTTAGCTCGACGCCTTTTAATTTCATTTTGTACCACCTTTGAATGCATATATTAGTTTGCTTTGGGTCGTGGTCAAGAACCGTTTTTGTATTGTTTGCATCTAGTAATGCATAATTAGGATTTCCAAGAAAGTAGTGGAGTCCTGGTGTTGGAACACTTTGATTTGAATTACGCGCATATTGTTCGTGTGCATACGCATTGTTCGTGCTCGTCTCATTATGTAATAGTTTTCTTATGATATCTTGCACGTGCAAAGACGGGTGTACACACATGGTTCATGTGTTTCTTGTCCTATTTTTGCTCCATTTTCGGTACCACACACGGGCTAAAAGTGCATAGACACATAATCCGTGTTTGGTTCCGAACTTTCTTGCTTTTCCAGGATTTTCGGCTCCTTGTATTCGGTACCACTCCTTTGATGAATGACACTAGATTGTTCCTTTGAGTTGGCTTCGTGGTGCTCAAAATTGGCTCTTTTGTTGTTGCCCACCAACAATTGTAACTAATTGGCCCATTTGAGTCTCGAGATTTTTCAATTGTGAATCCATAGTATTGACCAATTGTGTCAATTGCAACTTCATCTTGTCCATCTTTGCTTCGTTCTTGGTAAAGCTATTTCTCATTTCCCTCATGAATATATTTATTTGAATCATGAATGAAGTCGTTTGATTCATGAATGAAATGAGGGCGTCTTCCAAAGATGGTTCTGCTCTACACCTGTAAACCCATTTATTACATTGAAGCTTGATGGTGGTGGAATCACATTCTCCGTATTAGCATATGAAAAATCTTCGTAATTCCTCCAATCAAACAATAGTGTGTAGGAGTAGGATTATTCCAATAATCGTAGAAATTCCGTTATTGAAATAATTGACTTCTTCCATCCGAACGGGTGCACCTATACCAATTCAAAGAAACAAATCAAGCATTGTAGAAGTAGAATTTACAAAAGAAAAATGAAATAAAATAAAAAATATCTAAATTAAGAATAATTCTATCTATCGCAATATTAGCACCAAAAATTGTATTAGTCCCCAAGAACGGCGCCAAAAACTTGTTCGCCTTATTTTTAGCTTCACCGCAAGTGTACGGTGTAGTTTATAGAATAGGGTAAGCAAGGTCGTATCCACGAGAGACTAATAAATTAATGCGCTAAGTATTGAACTAAGATAGCCTTATTTTTATTTAGACGATCGAAATTGAATGATTGTTGTGGAAGAAAAGATAAGAATAACCACAAAAACACAAGATGAAAATAATAGTGGAATTACCAAGGAAATGAAATGGATTCCTGGGTTATGGTTTCAATTAATATTCCTCTTGTTTTTCGATTTAATCAAAGCCAAAGTTATTATCAATACACCTATAAGATGATCACAATGGTATTTTATCCTCCTCTTGAGATGTATATAAAGTGTAGATTGAAATATCTATGCTAGTATCTCTACTCAACATAAGATACACAACTCCCAAAATACACAAAAGATCAAATATCCTCACAAATATTCACAAACCTCTCGATTATGCAAATATTCATGTCAAGTACTCAAGATCTAATATTGAAACTTATCTCTTTAATTATGAATCAATATATCAAACATGCTAAATCATTGGTCAAATGATAAAACAAGAATAAGAGCAAAGTACTCAAATAGGATTCAAGACAATAACTTCAATTAAGATTAAAACAATCAACAAGAGTTCAATTAATCTACTTCCAAAACCCGGAAATCACAAGAAGTTTAGCTACCCATTATAAATAAACAACTCATAGACAAATTGTTCATCTTCATAAGAAGCTAAAATGAAAGATTAAAGCACAAAGAATGAGAAAACTGAGGGAAATGGATAATCTCTCGATTAATCTTCAATCCTCAAGCTCCGATTCGACCCGATTCTTCCCTTGATTCTTCCTTGATGAAATTGATGTGTTTCTTGTGTTCTTGGGTATATTCCCACCTTTCCTCCATGCCCTAGATCAAACCTCCCATGTATCTATTTATAGCCCCTCAAAAGTTCAAGAAAAAGTGGAGAAACATAGAAAATTCCGCCTGTAGCGGCTATGGCGGGATGGCGCTACAAATGGGACATGTCATACGCACAAAACACCCGCCCGGGCGCTGGCCGGCGTTGAAGCGCAGCGCCCGCCAGACAAAAACCCATCGCCCGCCAACGGGCGCTGCAGCAGCCGTCGGCGACGAGCGGCGCCCGCACTGCACGGTTTTTTCACCCACCAAATGTCCGAATTTGGTTTTTCGTCCTTCATCAAAGTTGTAGCCCTATCTCTTAGCTTTCCATAGCCACTTGAATCACCAATATCAATTTTGTAGAGAGTTATGGCCAAAATACGAAACACTTGCCAATCTTTAGAAATTCGAGACGCATTTGGACTTTTCTTCAAATCAATCTCTCGTTGTTTGCTCGTTCGTATTTCTTTTGATACACGATTCATTAATATGACTATAAACTCAATATAATAGGCTCTCAACATGGCTTGGCCCTCAAATGACTCAAAATACTCAAAAACAACACAAAACTCATGTCTAGGAAGCCCAAATCAATGGTATAAAACCAAGTGAACAAATACCCCCAAACTTAAACCGTTGGCCGTCCCGGTCAACAATTTTAAAAACAAGACAAAACATGACTGGGAGTAATGAAAAGTAGAACGCACAATAACTCCATAAAATTCGTATTGTTCATCATAGGTGTCAAGCAACGAATCAACCAAACCGCAAAACATCTAACATAGAGCATACATCAAGGAAACCATGGTAAATGCTAAGAATCACGTCTCTCAAAGATCAAGTGTATACTCTCATCTCGAATGAATATAGGACGTGTTTACGCTCAAATCAATTCAATGTCGCAAAATTACTATAGGCTTGCAATTTGTCTCATATCTCCACCACTAGAATGTATGCAATTTGTGAATCAAAAAGGACTTTTTTCTTGGTTGTAATGAAGGTTCTTTGGTTAGGGTAGGAAAATATGGATAGAGTAACTCAAACTCGAGCGTATAGACCGGTGAGCATATAAGTCATCTACATTAAAGCTCAATATGCTACTCAAATCATCTCTCATTTTCATCAACTCCTCTTATCTCCATCTCCTTTCTTTCTTTTGAGAATCACCTCAAATTACAATCCTTAGCCCACAAGTTCATTTAAATGAAACTCATTTACAAAGCCGATTTTTTTCAACATTTATACGAGTTTTCAACACTTTATTTCTCCTCCTTTTCTTCCTCTTTGTTCCCATCGATCAACTCTAATACCATCTTCTAAAATTTTGATTTCACTCATTCACCCTTATTCAATCCCTTTACTTAATGCTATACGCTCAAGTTTTGGGTAAAAGATTTATCAAGTTAAGGCTTGAATTGTGGCTATCAAAAATTAGGCAATAGGCTCAAGTTGGCTAACTAGGGATTTCAATATCATCATTAGGTAAGCAAAAGGCTTGAAGGGCTAACAAAAATGGCCTTTGATCATTTTCACATTTCGCATACAACATGTGACCTTGACAGATACCGAGCAAGTTCTAGAATTCTAACAACATGAATGAAACACTCAAATCATCAACAAGATCGCATAATGTGAAAGCGAAAGGCTCAAAAGCTCACAGCTTGCAAATACGTAATTCAAAAGCATCAAACCATGTTTTCAATATCCACATGCTCAATATCATTTATTCATGGCTCAATCAACTCATACTCAACACCCAATCAAAACAATACAAATTTTTCAAAAATATAAGCGTCAAGTCTCATCGCACACGGTCAACTCACTCCTTAAAATCTATGAAAACAATAAACGTGCTAAAACGTAACGTCTTCTAATGCAAATGCAACCTAAAATGCTTTACATGCAACTATATGAAAACACACAAAATGCACAATTTTTTTAATATATCCACACATTACATATCAAAATAACTATCTCTCCCCCAAACTTAAATAAAATTATATCGCACGTAAGAGAAGATAGAATTTCAATATAAACCTTGTGTGGATTGGACCCGATTTATTGTGGGGATGGCGGTTCATGGCCCACGCCCTCCTTGGGCGTCTCCTCCGCATGGGCCGTGCGCCTAATGCACGGGCTGCTCGTGTGTGGGGCCGTAGCAACATCTCCAATTCCTCAATGCATATATTAGCCGCTTTGGGTGTAGGAGTAGGATTATTCCAATAATCGTGAGAAATTCCAGTTATTGAAATAATTGACTTCTTCCATCCGAACGGGTGCAGCCTATACCAATTCAAAGAAACAAATCAAGCATTGTAGAAGTAGAATTTACAAAAGAAAAATGAAATAAAATAAAAATATCTAAATTAAGAATAATTCTATCTATCGCAATATTAGCACCAAAAATTGTATTAGTCCACAGAAACGGCGCCAAAAACTTGTTCGCCTTATTTTTTGCTTCACCGCAAGTGTACGGTGTAGTTTATAGAATAGGGTAAGCAAGGTCGTATCCACGGAGACTAATAAATTAATGCGCTAAGTATTGAACTAAGATAGCCTTATTTTTATTTAGACGATCGAAATTGAATGATTGTTGTGGAAGAAAAGATAAGAATAACCACAAAAACACAAGATGAAAATAATAGTGGAATTACCAAGGAAATGAAATGGATTCCCGGGTTATGGTTTCAATTAATATTCCTCTTGTTTTACGATTTAATCAAAGCCAAAGTTATTATCAATACACCTATAAGATGATCACAATGGTATTTTATCCTCCTCTTGATATGTATATAAAGTGTAGATTGAAATATCTATGCTAGTATCTCTACTCAACATAAGATACACAACTCCCAAAATGCACAAAAGATCAAATATCCTCACAAATATTCGCAAACCTCTCGATTATGCAAATATTCATGTCAAGTACTCAAGATCTAATATTGAAACTTATCTCTTTAATTATGAATCAATATATCAAACATGCTAAATCATTGGTCAAATGATAAAACAAGAATAAGAACAAAGTACTCAAATAGGATTCAAGACAATAACTTCTATTAAGATTAAAACAATCAACAAGAGTTCAATTAATCTACTTCCAAAACCCTAAAATCACAAGAAGTTTAGCTACCCATTATAAATAAACAACTCATAGACAAATTGTTCATCTTCATAAGAAGCTAAAATGAAAGATTAAAGCACAAAGAATGAGAAAACTGAGGGAAATGGATAATCTCTCGATTAATCTTCAATCCTCAAGCTCCGATTCGACCCGATTCTTCCCTTGATTCTTCCTTGATGAAATTGATGTGTTTCTTGTGTTCTTGGGTATATTCCCACCTTTCCACCATGCCCTAGATCAAGCCTCCCATGTATCTATTTATAGCCCCTCAAAAGTTCAAGAAAAAGGTGGAGAAACATAGAAAATTCCGCCTGTAGCGCTACAGCGCGGATGGGATGGCGCTGCAGCGCCGGACATGTCATACACACAAAACACCCGCCTGGCGCTGCAGCTGCCGGGCGTTGGGCACTGCAGCGCCCGCCAGACAAAAACCCATCGTCGCCAGAACGGGCGCGCGCAGCCTCCGTCGGACGGGCCGCACCGCCCGCCCGGTTTTTCACCCCACCAAATGTCCGAATTTGGTTTTTCGTCCTTCATCAAAGTTGTAGCCCTATCTCTTAGATTTCCATAGGCTCTTGAATCAGCTCAATATCAAATTTGTAGAGAGAGTTATGGCCAAAATACTGAAACTTGCCATCTTTAGAAATTCGAGACGCATTTGGACTTTTCTTCAAATCAATCTCTCGTTGTTTGCTCGTTCGTATTTCTTTTGATACACGATTCATTAATATGACTATAAACTCAATATAATAGGCTCTCAACATGGCTTGGCCCCTCAAATAACTCAAAATACTCAAAAACAACACAAAACTCATGTCTAGGAAGCCCAAATCAATGGTATAAAACCAAGTGAACAACTTCCTTCTATTTTATCTTAAAAGATAGTTCAGATATCTATAAATACAATGTAGACTTCGAGTGTAATATATATTTTAACTTATAGATTTGATACAAAATGATTAAAATCAATAAAATGGGATTAGGGAAAGGAAAAACATCATACAATGAAGAGTCCAATCACCAACAGGGTTCCACTACACTCACGGTGTATGGTCAAACGGTTTTTTAGCCAGGACTCTTTTTTAATTGAAATTAAAACGAATAATATATGAAAAATATGCTTTGCTTCAAATCTATACGGAAGATTATATATTACACTCGCATTCTATGTTGTATGCATGCTATTAAAATTAAAAACACTATCAGGTTCGTATATTAAAACGAAAGACATCTACGAGTTTATATAAAAGTTAGTAAACATGCCTCGCAAGAATTTCATTTATAAAACTAATCTGATCAAACTATTAAACATATATACACATGTTTTTGGACAATCTAATACCGAGTAGGTGCAATATAGATAGAGATATGTAGGCTGAATTTTTGCACATAATAAAAAACGATAGTATTTTTGAATAGCCATATTTAGAATTTCAAATTATCAAGTAAATGTACCAAATTCGGAAACTAAATCTCAATTATTTTGATAAACATGGTAGCATATTTGTTAGCTTAAAAATATCCATCTTCTAACAAGGAATATGAAAAAGTCCATCTTTCCAAAATAAATTCATTACGAGAATAAATATGGTTGTTTATTTTCAATAAATATTTACAATACAATTATTTTCAGAAATTTTAGAATCTATTAGACGATTTTTAATCTCATAAGAATCAAGAATCATAATTGTTACCATACATATTTTTTACCATAGTTGAAACTTTTTCACCAAAAGATATAAATATGTTAAATCATTCAAGTGATTATGACTTTTGGTCATTCTTTTTAGAGATTCTAATCGACATAAAAACTTTTTATTATCCGATGCATATACAATTACAATCACGATAACAACGATCTTTAAAAATGATACGTATACGCAGAAGTATGAGAAAGTTTACCGGACGTACGGTGTTGGGAAGTAAACGCAAGATGTGTCGAACATTTACAACGATATTGTATACTTGCACTACGAAATATATACATAGATATATGTTAGTGTATGTGTTTGTTTTTGTTTTTCTATGTAGAGTATAAGAAAAGAGTATAGATATATGATTTGAATTTGTTTGGGAAAACATTATTGTGAACCAACGATATTTTGTTTTTCTATGTAGAGTAGATATATATGATTTTACTTATCCGTATATGATGTTCTTCATCCGTGTATTTTGTCTTGGCATGTATTTTTGCTTTTAATACCTGTGAAATATCAATGAACATAAAAAATTAATTTAACAATAGATATGAATTTAAATTTTGTAAAATATATTGTAAAATATAAGGTAAAATAAGTAACTTAAAATGTATTTTAGAAAATATGAGATAAAACATGTAAGTAAAAAATTAGCATTCTACTTACATTTGTTATGAAGTGTTAGATAATCCTTTCTTCGTCTTTCGATCTTTTGTCATTAGCTCGGCGTCAATTGTATATCACCCGTAAAAATATGACATACAAGATTTAATTTAATAATTAGTGGTGAAATATAGATAATAAGTTTGAAAATATTCAAATTATTTCAAAAATTTGTTTTAGAATCATTATGCCTCGAAATAGCAACAAACAGAATAGCATATGTGTTGTTAGTATTACATACTCACAAATCAACAAACCCATCTTAAACCAAGGTTATTTCGAAAAACAGAGGGAGGATAAACCCCAATCTCCAATGTTTTGCTTTTACATGTTCTATAAAAAAATATTTTTGTTGTCGACAATATTCATAAAATAAAAGTTGTAAAATAAGGAAAATTATAATATTTTATAAAATTATTTACAAGCATACACATATATATATACCAGTTATAAGTTTTTAAAAAATCGAAAAATAAAAACCACATATGAATAATATTTAACCTCACCTAAAAAAAGAAAACAACATATGAAGTTTTTTTACCTCTTATTTCAAAAAAAAAATATGGAGGTTAAAACCATATCTCGAGATAATCTACCTTTTCAGGTTGTATAAAAAAACAAATTTGTTGTAGAAAAATTCCTAAAATAAAAATTTTAAAATAATGAAAATTAATATAAAATTAGTATTTTAATAAAATACCAGAATATACCAGAATAATCTTTAACCACGATATAAAATAAAAACACATATGAATTTTTTTACCTCTTATTTCGAAAAACGGATGGAGGTTAAACCCGGATCTGTAAGAAATTCAAGAAACCGAGGTTAGTATACATTAAATCGTGAGTAAATTCGATTAAAATATGAAAAAAACCTAATACTACCTGGTAAAATCCAAAGATGCGATATTCTCAAGAAATATACCAAAATATTAGTTTTTAAAATAATGAAAAACAAAAACACATGAATAATGTTTAACTACAACTAAAAATAAAAGCACGTATGAATTTTTTTGCCTCTTATTTCAAAAAAAGGATGGAGGTTAAACCCGGATCTGTAAGAAATTCAAAAAACCCAGGTTAGTATACAATAATGCGTGAATAACTTCGATTAAAATCAAAAAAACAAATACTACCTGGTAAAATCGAGAATGCAATATTCTCGGCAAATAATTGTAATAACCACCAAGAGATCTAACAAAAATTCGAGTAAAAAATCAAAAATAAAAGAATCGATAAAAAAACAGATATAATATTGTAAAAAAATAACAAAATTATTGTGAAGCCCCGATTTTTCCGGGCTATTAGTTGAACCTTATTGTTGTTTAAACATTTGATCGACTATTTTACCGCGTCATTTTGACGGGTAATTATAAATAATATATACATTTTGTATTTTATTTCCTTTTATTTAATTACTTGTGATCATGATCATCATTAATTCTATTCTCATTTATGATCACTTGATTGATCATTATTACTATTTTTGTATTTATTAGTCACCTTAGATTTTTAAGAGACTATTTATTTTAGAGACTTTTACCTTATAGAATTAAGATGTTGATTTAGATTAAGTGATCATGAGACTTACAAGTGATCAAGGAAATCACTAATTATTTTGGAGATTGATATATTTCATCTATTATCATCAAAATTGGGACAAAAAAAAATATATGGAATTACCATTTTACCCTCATAGTGGACGGCCATGATGGATATTTTGGGATAAAAATATCATCCAACTCTTGTACACATACACCATATATTAGTCATCTTGTGTATAATTATATCATTAATTCAAACATTATACACATCATCTTATACACCAATTCTTTATTACTATTTTCCCCAACTTATTCCCACTTAACAAACATTCTTCTTATTCCTCTCAAATTCAAATTGACCCACACTTTGACTTGCATTTTTGTCTCCATGCAAGAGACAAATTACAAGACACAATTTGATCAAAATTTCCTCTCCCTCTCTCTCATACTACACGGCCATTATGGCAATTTTTGCACAAAATTTTCATTTCATTCTCATCAACACATTCTAATACTCAAAGCCTTCTCCTCCTTCTCTCTAAAAACTCCCAACATCTCTCTACTCTTCTTCTTACTTTCTTCTTCCATACTTAGAAAAAAAAATTCAACATTTTCCTCCTCATACATCAAAAAATCGAACCACTATAATAAAAGGTAAGAAATTTTAGCTTCAATCCATTTTGGATATCACATTGTTCATCTCTTCCACCTTCTTAACTTAAGTTTAAATTTGGTTTTGGAGGTACATTTAGAAGACTTTGAAGGTTAGAGCTTGACAATATTTTGAAGAAGGACCTCAAGCTTGAAGAAGAAAATAATAGAGAAAATTTGACTACAAGGTAAGAATTGTGTACTAGACCCCTTCTTTCCTACTCTTCCTATTTTTTTCAAAATTTTAACACCCCTTTTCATTTTTGAGAAATAGGGGCTGACCTTAGGAGATTTTTGGAGTTGAACCAAAGTTCCAATTTTGAGCTTCAACTAGTCTCCAAACATCTACTACACAAGGTAAAGTGTAGTCCTTTTCATTTCCTTATTTCCTTCTTTTCTCCTTAATTTTTCTCTCATTTTTCTAACTCCAAATTTTGATATTTTCTTGACTTAGGGGCTGACCTAAGAAGCCTCATCCAAAAAAAAAAATTGTGAAATTATCCTTTTATTTCACAATTTCCAAAATTAAGGTGGGTGGAAAATTATTTTTCCAACTTTTAGGTGTTTTATTAAAATGCATGTAGAAAATTTGATCATGAGCCTTGAGATATATATAATCTATGTATTGCATGTCAATTTTATATATCAAATCATGAAAATTCTCAAGAGTTGCTCAAAATTACTATTTATTGAATTTTAGGTGCATGCATGTACACTTTAATGCTTTAATTGATGAATTCTTGTATGTATTGGACATGCATGTGTATGATCTTTAAAATCTATGTTTTGGATGACTTATAACCTGGAAAAGTCGAGCATAATTGATTAAATTTCAATTTTGGACTTAAAAATGCAAAAATGGAAAGTTGGTGGACTAAATTGCAAGAAAATAAAAGTTAAAGGACCCCTCTGCAAATTTCGAAATTTGGGACTGTACTCAGGTTCAAAAATGACTTTTGGACATTTTAATAATGTTTTAATAGTTTTAAGATAAATAAAATCAACCTTTAAAAGCCCAAGGACTAGATTGTAAGATTTTGAAAGTTACTTTGCAATTTTAAAAACTGTACCAGACCTAAACTTGATAAATTGAAATTTTTACTTTTAAGTTACTGGGAATCCCATATTTTTAAAAGTATTCCAAAAATCCAAGTGGTTAGGGCTTGGAAAACAATTTTACTAAAAATGAGGGACTAATGTGAAAATATTAAACTTGAGGACCCAAATGAAATTTCCAGGACTTATGCAACCCATGCACCTGGAAATACTAACTTAACTATAACTTAATTATATTTTGGACCCAAGGTTCAAATTTCATAACAATTGGACCCCTAAAAGCCTTAAAGGCAATTATTTTAAAATGGGACAAAAATGATATTTTCTAAAGTTGAAGGACCTACACATATTGCTTTTAAAAACTGCTTTTGTCCCAATATCCTACCAACCTTAGTGACATTTTCCAACTGGAATCACATTAAAAGCCCTTCCGGTTTGTGAGTTCCGAATTTTAAAACTTAAGGTCCGAATTGACAATTTTTACAAATTTGGGGCCAATGTGAGATTTTTATAAAAAACTCGACCATAAAACTTTAAAAACCCTGAATCTCTGGACAATTTGGAGAATTTAGGAACTGACCTCATAATTTTTCAAGGTCGGGATATTTATTTATTCAATTTTTAACCCCAAAAGTGTTGGTTTTTACAAAACGGGGCTAAATTACAATTTTTCTTTTATAAAGGACCTAACTCAAATTATTTTCTCTTTTACTAAAATTGCCCTGGACCCTCTGACTTGGAGATTTAATTAAAGTGTTTTACTTTCCCAAAAACCCTTGACTTATCGGATCAATTTGACCGATTAATACCCGATCGCGAGCGACTCCCGCGCCTTGCGATTTTGAATCTATAACGGACTTATGTTCCACCCAATTCTTATTCAAGATATCGAAGGTTGCTTATCCTTCCGATAATCATCTTCATCCATAAACTCCACCAACGCCATAATTGCCACTCGCATTTTTTTCAAAATTATCCTAAATCGCTTCCCTCAATCAATAATACTCATTGCCTGGTTGATCACTCGTAATTGTAATTACTTTCTGCCGAGTCAACTTGGTGTGTCGAGCTCACAATCGGAATGGATACGTCGGGGATGGAACCGGCAGGCTCGGCTGCTATTCCACTCTTCCGCCCCATCGCCCTAATCCCGCAACCGAGGGACGGAGTTGTCCAAGGGAAGCGGGTCGTAATGATCGAGGTATAATCATGATTATGACAGATCCGAGCCTCGCCCGGCTCTCTGGGATTTTGTCTTTGCCTACGGAGCGATAAGGTGCGGTCTTGGACCATCTTGACCGGGAGTTACAAGGAAGAACGAAGGAATCATTGTGTCCGATCCACACGATTCCGGAGTTATCGTCCCGTTTTGGTTGGCGTTACATTTCCGCAAATCGCAACCGCTTGCTTTTTGCATTGGTTGGCGCTACAAATCCGTGACGCAACCATTATTTGCCTTGCATAGGATTGGCGTTACATTTCCGTGCGCAATCCTACTGTCTTGACCGAATCACATAGTGCCTGTGTGACCATGAATCTGTTTTCTTGAACTATATAAGTATATTATTTAAATATTTTATCACAACGCTTGTGAATCGTGTGTGAATTCATGCGTCATACTCACGCGTTTTTATATAAATCTTTTTTTCTCACAAGAACTATATTGCGCCACACTTGCACACGATCACCCCATCCACCGAGATTTCTGTCTCATCCCCACCTATTTTCTAACCTTTAGATGGGGACTATATTGAAGATTTCGAACCGCCACGATTGATGACCTCGCCCGCCGCACGTCGATCTTGCACCTTTTTACTGATGATCGTTCTTATTTCATGTACTTCTATTGATGTTGGACTCCCGTTTATCCTGCTACTCTTTTCTCTCTTTGACTGTAATTTAAGGGCGTAGGACCCTTTGACGATTAAGATTTGGATATTGCACTTTACATGTTGTTTTAGTTTTGGCCCGTAAACTTATTCAGGTTATTATGTTGGATGTATTTGGATTTTGTTGGAACTTAAGTTGTAACTTGTACTTGTTATCTATTTCCGCTGCTATTTAGACTCTGTCTCATTGGGTTCTCGTTGATATTTGTCTGGACTGTTTGGTTATTATATTTAAGTTGTGGATCGTTCGTCGCGTCCCGTTTGGGGCGTGACAAGAAGAGTGGTATCGAGCTCGGCTAGTAAGATGGAAACTTACACCGAGTGACCCAGATAGGACCCTGGATGCAATGTTTTGGGTAGTATCGCGACTTGACTCATTAAGTGTGAAATCAATTTCAAATTGGCATAGAACCGTCTTATTGATATTGAACTAAGTTAGAATGCATACTTTGAGATTCTTAATCGTACTTGTCTTGACTTAGTTGATTTTGACTGATTTCCTTACTGCTCTTCCTTATTCTTTCTTATCTTTCCTCTACCTTTGGTGATCCGCCTTAGTTTGTTTTATCGGGATGGAGCCGACGCCGCCACGTGGTGGGATGTATTCCATGCCCGTGCTGGTTGCGAGCGAATATTACCGGGCACGATGATTCATTGGCACCGGGAAAGCGAACGCACGACCACGAACTAGCCAAAGCGCCAACGCAAAAGAGACGACTCGGCGCTTGGCGATAAGCGAAGATGAGAAGAAACGAATCGACCACCGTCATCAAGATCGATAACACCATAAGAGCGCGGGAGGACCAAATACAAAGTATCCAGAGCGCCTGGATAACATGCGGGAGAAAATGAAGAGGACGGGGGCGGTCGCGCCAAAATGGGAGATTGATGCCCGCTATCCCGTGAAGATCGCCGATCGCTTGGAGAGACCCTCATCAAGCGGATGACATGATCGTTGAGGACCTTACACAGCCCTAACTCGAGGGACGCCGCACTAGAGGCTGCTTTAGCGGCTAATGCTCAGCCATTGCCACGCCCGAGGCGGAACTCCGTACTGATCCCGAGGAGGATCCCGAGGAGGACCCCGAGGAGGATCCCGAGGAGGATCCCGAGGAGGATCCACGACATTGGAGAGCCGGAGGCTGCTCCACTCGATGAGGCTCGGGGATTTGAGCAGATGGTTGGACTTTGTGGATTGGCCGAGGTTGAGGTACCGCCTCAACCCGACCCACCCGATCCTGAACATAGCTGCGAGCGATGATGATGGCGATCTCACGATTAGCTAGCGATTTTCTATTGTACTTTTGTTGTTGTAGCTGTGTAATCCGAGTGTTGTACCTTTCATTATTGTACTAGATTCGGATGTATTTTGATTCCATGTATCCGACTTAGTATTCTCAATACGATGTACTTTGGGTGTATTCAATTTTGTATTAATGGATATGCCTTTTGCCATTTATTCAGTGTCTTGTGTTGATGTTACTTTCCCCTGCGATATCTTTTACTTTACGCGAATAATTATTGTATTCATTTACTCGCAAATCGCAACTAACGCTCCAAGATACGTAATGACGAACATCGAGGACGTGGGAGACCTCGTCGCGTTCCACGAGGAGACGACGATGTACCGGGGACCGGGTACCCTCTCCGGAATTACCACCACCTCCTCCACTGCTGCAGGAGACAATCCGATCGCACAAGCATTACAAAGAAATCTGGTGTTTTATGAGGCAACAGTGCGAGCCTCAACCCCGTGCTCCCGAACCCGCCCGAGAGGCGAACGATCGCACATTGGAGCGATTCTGCGGTTCGACCCACCAACCTTCCCGGGAGAGCCGGACGATGTGAAAGCGGAAGAATGGATAGAGAAGTTGGAAAATATCTTCAATGCTCTTCAATACTCCGACGAAAGAGAGTCACACTCGCCGTATTTAAATGCAGAATCGGCCGCTAGAGACCGGTGGAGGGCGGTTGAAAGGAGATGGGAATAGGACCGAGTAATCGAACATGGGGAAATTTCTTGGCTGAGTTCAATGAACAAGATATTCCCTGGGTCGTGAAGGAAGCACGCCGGGGATGAATTTCATAGATTGAGGCAAGGAACTCCGACTGGCTCGATGAGTCAATTTCACCGATTGTCCAAGTATGCTCGGGGACAATCGATCAAGAGGATAAGCTTTACAAGTTCACTCGAGGATTGAAAACGGAACTTCGTAAATTCTTCTTGGTATGTTGAATCGCAACCTACTCACCATGCAGAAAGGCGCTCTCGCATTAGTCGGGAGCCTGGGATCAACCGTATTGGGAGATTCAGCAGAGTAGGCCATCGAATGTTTTAAGAGGCCACTGGGGACAACCATCTAAACCGCCCGCTAAGTTTCGAGAAGGGACCGGTTAACAGAAGCATACAAAGGAAAGAGACTAAGATCTGACAAGGAAAGCCGGGTCGAATGTACGCATTGCGGAAACCGACATACTGCCCGACAATCGCTGGCGTAAACAAGGAAGGTGTTTGCGATGTGGCGATGTCGGACTACCGCAAGATTGCCCAAGTACAATGACCGATCCAAACCAACGCAACCACGAAGCGGAACGGCCAGGGTAATCGGGCAAGGATGCCCGCCGAGCATTTGCATTAGCCGGACGAGGCTCCGGAGGCAACAGACGTGGTGGAAGGTACGCTTCTAGTATCTAACCACTACGCTAAAATATTGTTCGACCCTGGATCAACGCATTCATTTGTTGCACCGCATTTTGTACACAAACCGCATGCATGCATGGAACATATGCCTATATGCTTAGAAGTGTCAACTCCTATGGGTGCGAGTCGGATAACGTATATTATCTATAATGCATGCGAGAGTTAAGATTCTTTGAGATAAACTTTCCTGCCGATTTGATCTTATTACCTATATCCGAATACGACGTAATATTAGGAATGAATCGTTATCTCGCACACCATGCACAAATGGATTGCCATAACAAGTCCATTAAGCTATGTGAACCCGGAAAACCCGAAGTGGAGATTTCGGGAAGGCACGAGTTAAGATTGCCCCAATCATTTCAAAGAATGAAAGCGAGAAGAAGCGATCACTAGAGGGGCTCGGGGTATTTGGCGTTTGTAATTAACAAACCCAAGGTTGAGATACAAATCAACCAAGTACCTATAGTATCGGCATATACGGACGTATGTCCACAAGAACTCACCACCGTCCCCTCCGGATAGGAAGTCGAGTTCACCATCGAGTGTTGCCGAGGGACTACCCCGATTGCCGAGGAACACCGTATAGAATGGCTCCTCTTGAGTTACAAGAGTTGAAAACGCAATTACAAAAACTGATGGATGTGGGATTTATCCAGGCCGAGTACGTCTCCGTGGGGAGCACTGTCTTTGTTCGTCAAAAAGAAGGATGGCACATTAAGACTATGTATAGATTATCGTGGACTTAATAGTGTGACCATCAAGAACAAATATCCCCTCCCGAGGATAGACGAACTATTTGATCAACTTCAGGAGCAACGGTGTACTCGAAGTTTGATTTACAACAAGGATATTACCAACTGAAAATCCGCGAAGGAGACATTTCCAAAATCGCATTTCAAACCCGATATGGACACTACGAGTTTGTAGTAATGCCTTTCGGTCCGACGAATGCACCAAAGGATTTATGGACCGATGCATCGAGTCTTCCAACCTTATTTGGATCAATTCGTAGTGATATTCATTGATGACATACTTGTATACTCTAAGTCTAGAGAAGAGCACGAACGTCACCTGAAAATCGTTTTAGAGACACTACGAGAGCATAAGTTGTATGCTAAATTCAGCAAGTGCGAATTTTGGCTTAGTGAAGTCGCATTCTTGGGACATATAGTATCCCAAACTGGGGATTGCGGTAGATCCTTGAAGGTACGAGACAGGTGGTTGAATGGAAACAACCCGAGTGCATAATGAAAAATCGAAGTTTCTAGGACTAGCTGGATATTATCGAAGATTTATCCAGGACTTCTCTAAGATAGCCGGACCACTCACTCGACTAACCCAGAAGCAAGTCAAGTTTGAGTGGAACGACAAGTGCGAGACGAGTTTCCAAGAGTCAAGAAACGACTTACTACGGCTCCGAGTCTTAGCCCTTCCAAAGGGGACAAAAACTTTGTCGTCTACAACATGCATCAAAAGAAGGACTAGGAGCGTGACTCATGCGGGAAGGAAAGGTTATCGCTTATGCATCACGAAAGCTCAAGCCGTATGAGGCCAATTACCCAACGCATGACTGGAATTGGCGGCGATAGTTTTCGCATTGAAGAAATGGAGACACTATCTCTACGGAGCAACATTTACGGTTTTCACGGATCATAAGAGCTTGAAGTATCTATTCTCCCGGAAAGATCTCAACCTTGAGGCAACGGAGATGGATGGAGTTGATTGAGGACTATCACTTTGATATTCAATACCATCCCGGAAAAAGCTAACGTCGTAGCAGACGCTCTAAGCAGAAAGCGAGCTTAGCGGACTTATGATTCGAGAGTGGGAATCATTAAAGGAGCCGAGCAATTGGAATCGAGAACCAATACTCGATTTCATGTGCTAACATTTCATTACACCCAATCTACTTGAGTGAGATCAAAGAAGCACGAAAAAGATACACATCTTCAAAATCAAGGAGAAGATACTTAAAGGAGAAAGATCGTAAATTCTCGGTACCAAGATGGAGTTATCGTGTTCCGGAATCGAGTGTGTGTACCAAATGACGAAGATTAGGAATAAAATCCTAACAGAGGCACACCGTTCAAAATACACTATACATCCTAGAGGAAACAAGATGTATAAAGATTTGAAACGGTTATTGGTGGGTAAACTCAAGAACCAGGTAAGCGGAGTTCGTTGCGAGATGTTTGACTTGTCAACGAGTAAAAGCGAGAACACCAACGACCATCCGGTTTACTACAACCGCTTGAGAATTCCAGAGTGGAAATGGGAACATATAACAATGGACTTCGTGACGGATCTACCAAGGACCGAAGAGGCCAGGACGCTATCCGGGTAGTTGTAGATCGACTCACGAAATCGCACACTTTTTACCCATCAAGAAAACCGATAGCTTGCGTAAACTTGCATGATTTATATCCGAGAAATCATTCGACCGCATGGAGTACCGGAGATATAGTATCCGAAGCAGAGACCCGAGGTTTGTCTCCAGTTTTGGAAGTGCTTACACGAGGAATTGGGTACCTCACTAAGTTTCAAAGACAAAGAAGACATCCACAAACCGATGGACACCCGAGCGAACAATTCAAACCCTTGAAGATATGTTGCGAGCCCGCACCTTGACTTTCAAGGAAGTTGGGATTCGCACTTACCATTAGCCGAGTTCGCCTACAATAATGCTTATCAAGCCACGATTGGGATGGCACCCTATGAGGCATTGTATGGGCGAAAATGTAGATCCCCACTACATTGGGAGATTGATGACCAATGGACTCCGAAAGAGAAACGAAAGTCGCCCGATTCCAAAGGTCGACTTAGTTCGGAGGCCATGGAGAAGGTCAAGCGATCAAGGAGCGGATTCGCACGCTCGTAGTCGCCAAAAGAGTTACGCGGACAAGAGAAGAAAGGATTTGGAATTTGAAGTCGGTGATGAAGTATTTCTTAGACTCTCACCACGGAAAGGATTGATCAATCCGAAGAAAGGAGGCAAATTGAGTCCGAGATATGTTGGACCTTACAAGATTTTACAGAGGATCGGGAAGTTAGCCTACGGGACTCGAGTTACCGACCATATGCGGGAATGCACGATGTATTCCACGTGTCAAGACGAAGAAGTATCAACCGGATCCCGAGCATATCATCACTCGAGATACTCCTCCTCTAATGGAAAATCTATCCTACACCGGAGGCCAATCGGGATCATCGATCGTGATACGACAATTGCGTAAGAGAGAAATTCCGATGGTTAAAGTGGTGTGGCAAAACCACAACCGAGACGAAGACGCGACGTGGAAAATGGAAGATGACATAAGGAATCAATATCCCGAACTATTCTGAAGAGAATTTGGGGACCAAATTCTTTTAAGGAGGGGAGGATGTGAAGCCCCGATTTTTCCGAAGCTATTAGTTGAACCTTATTGTTGTTTAAACATTTGATCGACTATTTTACCGTCATTTTGATGGGTAATTATTAATAATATATACATTTTGTATTTTATTTCCTTTTATTTAATTACTTGTGATCATGATCATCATTAATTCTATTCCTCATTTATGATCACTTGATTGATCATTATTACTATTTTTGTATTTATTAGTCACCTTAGAATTTTAAGAGACTATTTATTTTAGAGACTTTTACCTTATAGAATTAAGATGTTGATTTAGATTAAGTGATCATGAGACTTACAAGTGATCAAGGAAATCACTAATTATTTTGGAGATTGATATATTTCATCTATTATCATCAAAATTGGGACAAAAAAAAATATATGGAATTACCATTTTACCCTCATAGTGGACGGCCATGATGGATATTTTGGGATAAAAATATCATCCAACTCTTTGTACACATACACCATATATTAGTCATCTTGTGTATAATTATATCATTAATTCAAACATTATACACATCATCTTATACACCAATTCTTTATTACTATTTTCCCCAACTTATTCCCACTTAACAAACATTCTTCTTATTCCTCTCAAATTCAAATTGACCCACACTTTGACTTGCATTTTTGTCTCCATGCAAGAGACAAATTACAAGACACAATTTGATCAAAATTTCCTCTCCCTCTCTCTCATACTACACGGCCATTATGGCAATTTTTGCACAAAATTTTCATTTCATTCTCATCAACACATTCTAATACTCAAAGCCTTCTCCTCCTCCTTCTCTCTAAAAACTCCCAACATCTCTCTACTCTTCTTCTTACTTTCTTCTTCCATACTTAGAAAAATAAAAATTCAACATTTTCCTCCTCATGCATCAAAAAAATCGAACCACTATAATAAAAGGTAAGAAATTTTAGCTTCAATCCATTTTTGGATATCACATTGTTCATCTCTTCCACCTTCTTAACTTAAGTTTAAATTTGGTTTTGGAGGTACATTTAGAAGACTTTGAAGGTTAGAGCTTGACAATATTTTGAAGAAGGACCTCAAGCTTGAAGAAAAAATAATAGAGAAAATTTGACTACAAGGTAAGAATTGTGTACTAGACCCTTCTTTTTCCTACTCTTCCTATTTTTTTCAAAATTTTAACACCCCTTTTCATTTTTGAGAAATAGGGGCTGACCTTAGGAGATTTTTGGAGTTGAACCAAAGTTCCAATTTTGAGCTTCAACTAGTCTCCAAACATCTACTACACAAGGTAAAGTGTAGTCCTTTTCATTTCCTTATTTCCTTCTTTTCTCCTTAATTTTTCTCTCATTTTTCTAACTCCAAATTTTGATATTTTCTTGACTTAGGGGCTGACCTAAGAAGCCTCATCCAAAAAAATTGTGAAATTATCCTTTTATTTCACAATTTCCAAAATTAAGGTGGGTGGAAAATTATTTTTCCAACTTTTAGGTGTTTTATTAAAATGCATGTAGAAAATTTGATCATGAGCCTTGAGATATATATAATCTATGTATTGCATGTCAATTTTATATATCAAATCATGAAAATTCTCAAGAGTTGCTCAAAATTACTATTTATTGAATTTTAGGTGCATGCATGTACACTTTAATGCTTTAATTGATGAATTCTTGTATGTATTGGACATGCATGTGTATGATCTTTAAAATCTATGTTTTGGATGGCTTATAACCTGGAAAAGTCGAGCATAATTGATTAAATTTCAATTTTGGACTTAAAAATGCAAAAATGGAAAGTTGGTGGACTAAATTGCAAGAAAATAAAAGTTAAAGGACCCCTCTGCAAATTTCGAAATTTGGGACTGTACTCAGGTTCAAAAATGACTTTTGGACATTTTAATAATGTTTTAATAGTTTTAAGATAAATAAAATCAACCTTTTAAAGCCCAAGGACTAGATTGTAAGATTTTGAAAGTTTAAGGGCTACTTTGCAATTTTAAAAACTGTACCAGACCTAAACTTGATAAATTGAAATTTTTACTTTTACGTTACTGGGAATCCCATATTTTAAAAGTATTCCAAAAATCCAAGTGGTTAGGGCTTGGAAAACAATTTTACTAAAAATGAGGGACTAATGTGAAAATATTAAACTTGAGGACCCAAATGAAATTTCCAGGACTTATGCAACCCATGCACCTGGAAATACTAACTTAACTATAACTTAATTATATTTTGGACCCAAGGTTCAAATTTCATAACAATTGGACCCCTAAAAGCCTTAAAGGCAATTATTTTAAAATGGGACAAAAATGATATTTTCTAAAGTTGAAGGACCTACACATATTGCTTTTAAAAACTGCTTTTGTCCCAATATCCTACCAACCTTAGTGACATTTTCCAACTTGAATCACATTAAAAGCCTTCCGGTTTGTGAGTTCCGAATTTTAAAACTTAAGGTCCGAATTGACAATTTTTACAAATTTGGGGCCAATGTGAGATTTTTATAAAAAACTCGACCATAAAACTTTAAAAACCCTGAATCTCTGGACAATTTGGAGAATTTAGGAACTGACCTCATAATTTTTCAAGGTCGGGATATTTATTTATTCAATTTTTAACCCCAAAAGTGTTGGTTTTTACAAAACGGGGCTAAATTACAATTTTTCTTTTATAAAGGACCTAACTCAAATTATTTTCTCTTTTACTAAAATTGCCCTGGACCCTCTGACTTGGAGATTTAATTAAAGTGTTTTACTTTCCCAAAACCCTTGACTTATCGGATCAATTTGACCGACATTAATACCCGATCAGCGGAGCGACTCCCCGCCTTGCGATTTTGAATCTATAACGGGACTTATGTTCCACCCAATTCTTATTCAAGATATCGAAGGTTGCTTATCCTTCCGATAATCATCTTCATCCATAAACTCCACCAACGCCATAATTGCCACTCGCATTTTTTTTCGAAAATTATCCTAAACTGCTTCCCTGAATCAATAATACTCATTGCCTTGAAGTTGGATCGCTGTAATTGTAATTACTTTCTGCCGAGTCAACTTGGTGTGTCGAGCTCACAACTCGGAATGGATACGCCGGGATGGAACCGGCAGCTCGGCCGCTATTCCACTCTTCCGCCCCATCGCCCTAATCCCGCAAATCGAGGGACGGAGTTGTCCAAGGGAAGCGGGTCGTAATCGAGGTATAATCATGATTATGACAGATCCGAGCCTCGCCACTCTCATCGGGATTTTGTCTTTGCCTACGGAGCGATAAGGTGCCGGTCTTGGACCATACTTGACCGGGAGTTACAAGGAAGAACGAAGGAATCGTTATCGATCCACACGATTCCGGAGTTATCGTCCCGTTTTGGTTGGCGTTACATTTCCGCACGCAAATCCGCTACTGTTTTGCATTGGTTGGCGCTAAAAATCCGTGACGCAACCATTATTTGCCTTGCATAGGATTGGCGTTACATTTCCGCACGCAATCCTACCTGTCTTGACTGAATCACATAGTGCCTGTGTGACCATGAACTGTTTTCTTGAACTATATAAGTATATTATTTAAATATTTTATCACAACGCTTGTGAACTCTGTGTGAATTCATGCGTCATACTCACGCGTTTTCATATAATCGTTTTCTCACAAGAACTATATTGCGCCACACTTGCACACGATCACCCCATCCACCGAGATTTCTGTCTCATCCCCACCCATTTTTCTAACCTTTAGATGGGGACTATATTGAAGATTTCGAACCGCCACGTGATTGATGACCCTCGCCACACTGTCGATCTTGCACCTTTTACCGATGATCGTTCTTATTTCATGTACTTCTATTGATGTTGGACTCCGTTTATCCTGCTACTCTTTTCTCTCTTTGATCGTAATTTAAGGGCGTAGGACCCTTTGACGATTAAGATTTGGATATTGCACTTTACATGTTGTTTTAGTTTTGGCCTGTAAACTTATTCAGTTATTATGTTGGATGTATTTGGATTTTGTTGGAACTTAAGTTGTAACTTGTACTTGTTATCTATTTCATATATTTAGACTCTGTCTCATTGGGTTCTTGTTGATATTTGTCCGGACTGTTTGGTTATTATATTTAAGTTGTGGATCGTTAAATGCGTCCCCGTTTGGGGCGTGACAATTATTTTGTTAAACTAATACACGATTTGGGCCTGATTTACATCGAATCGACATAACTAAAATCATATAGCCGAAGTGTTGGATCGATTAAAACCAACAAAATTATTTTGTAAAAAAAATTAAAATTATATCCGAATACCGAACAAAATTTTAAAGCAAAACCAAAAACTCTCGTGCGAATCATACATGACTAATTGTTGGGTCGATTAAAACCAACAAAATGAATTTGTAAAAAAATTAAAATCGTATCTCAATACCGAACAAAATCGAAACGCAAAATCAAAAAACACCCGTGCGAATCATACACCGAAGTGTTGTGTCGACTAAAAACAACAAAATAATTTTGGAAAATAAAGTTAAAATTGTATCGAAAAGCAAACAAAATCGAAAAACAAAACCAAAAACACCCTAGAAATGATCGAAAGCGAGAGAAATTTCGAGTATTAGTTTGGAGGTGGAGAGAAGATGGATTTCGTGTAAGCAAACCCTAGAAATGATCGAAATGAAAAATAAGAACAAGAGAAATTTCGGTGTTTGTTTGGAGGTGGAGAGAAGATGCATTTCGGTGAGCAAACCCTAGAAATTAGGAAGGTAATGCTTTTGTTGTGTAAGACTTAATCTTGGCCGTCCATCCTGTTATAATTTTAAAATCGAACGGTTGGAATCGATATGAGTGTCGATGTGTTCAAAAAGGAAGCTTCTAGATTTTGGATTTGAATTTGGTTCTAGGTGTGGGCTTTATTTACAAATGGGCTCGGTTTTATTGGGTCGATTTTTAAAGAATAAAATAGTACCACTTTTTTTAATGGGCCTTTAATTTTTAAGAGAATAATAATAATTAACATATTAAGTTTTGTATTTTATGTATTTGGTAATAATTTTTTTAATTTTACACCATATATGTTGATAAATTAATAAAAAATAATTTATCTTAAAAAATAAATATTTTTATTAAATAATGATAAAATAATAAATAAATTAAATTATTGCAACCATTAATTATTTTTAAAAATATATTTAAATTATAGAAGATGATATAAATCATTTATATATCTAATATAATTTAATGAAATGGGATTTTAAAAGTATGTTATTGTTTTATTCATTTATCTAAGAGAAATTATTTCATTTTATATGTTTCTACTTGAATTTACATGAGATTGTGTTTTTAAAAATATAAATTTTATACGTCATTGCCTTTGTATTGTGGTTTTTCCATATTTTATTAATGATTACATGTATTAGAAACCTATTTACTATTCATTAGAGAAATATTTTTTATTATATAATAATAATATACATTTTATTTAAAATTTATTAAATTCTATCGTTTATTATATAAATAATTTTATAACGTATTAATTAATATATTATTTTCAGAAAATCGAGATAATACAAGGTACATCTTGAATCTATCTCGGAAAAATGATTTGCAAGTAACTTGCGGCATATTCTTAATCCATTTTCAAATACCCATTGAGTGACATCACGAATGGTATGTTACTATTTTTAAATTATACATAATTATTTTTAATTTAATTTTTTAGGATTATAATTGATTGACTTTTTATAAATGCGCTTTCTAACACAAGAACGAAGTATCAATCTTCCAAGACAAGTTCTCACTGGACCAATGATAATTGATCTCACCCTTGATGATCATAGCGAAATTGTGATAAGTGAATCAACTATATGTGATAATATTATGGGCCGTGTGGTCAAGCTCAAATACTTGAGACAAGAACATCCACAAGTAATGGTGAGTTTAACGGATTTTATCATTTTAATTTCAATTTAATTGTATTACTCTATTGAAAAATTAATTTAATAATGTAATCACGAGTCTTGGGATGTTGGTGATGCAACATACCCGTGTCGTTTTTTGGAGCATTATTTTGGTATGAAGAAAGATTACGATCATACTCAAAATCCAAAAATCCACAATACTCTTTGTGTTGTTGTCATGGAATTATTCAATCGCCACCAATCAAACAACCCTATGCGTGCTTCAAGATTTGTTATTCGGAAATAGTGACAAGAGTAAACACTTTCAAGAGAATATACGATCATATACCAATATATTTTATTTCACTTCAATGGGAAGAAAGATCGACACTCGACATAAATAGAGGTCAAGGTCCTCCAATTTTTAGGATGCATGACCAAAATTATCATCTAATGGGTAGTTTGTTGCCGTCGGATGGTTCGATTCCGAAATTTGCTCAAATTTATATATATGATACGGACAACGAGATATCAAATAGATTGAATTGTGTCAGGTTTGTTTTCCTTAAATTGTTAATTTTAACTATTTATTATTTTTTAATGTTTCAATTTTAATCAACTTTAATTTATTTAATCATTTATATTTTTTTCGAGCAAGACATTTGATCGTAATAATTTGCACGGTGATATAGTAAATGAAATTAAAAAATGCTAGATGAAAATAATGTATTGGTGAAGACCTTCAGAATGGCCAAAGAAAAAATCCAACAATCCAGTCATTCTGATGTTAGATTGCGTCTAATCGGTAAAAGAAATACAGATGCAAGGAGATATAATCTACCATCGAGTTGAAGTTCTTTGCGCTTGATTGTTGGTGATTTTGATCAAGCTTTAGGTGACAGGATATATTGGTTGAAACAAAGTCGGGCCATTTGAAACGCGTAAATGAATTGAACGCTTCCTATTTGGCATTGCAATATCCTCTCGCTATTGCCATATGGTGAAGATGGATTTAGGGAAGACATACAATTTTCGGATCTCAAGAAAACAAGTCAATATGGAAGAAAGACCATTAGTGTTTGAGAATTCTTTGCGATCGATTGCACGATAGATTACAAGAACCTACTACTATTTTGTCATCGCGTCGATTGTTTTGAAGAATTTGTTGTTGATGCTTATACGATGGTAGAATCGGCTAGATCAGTATATCCGCTTACATCGAGTAAGTTGCGTTGTGATATATATAAGGGTTTGACAGATCTTTGTATTGAATGGAGACATCGATCCTAGACTTAGGAAAATGTGTTATATTACCTTCGAGTTTTACGAGGTGCACGTTTCATGATACAAAACTATTAAGATGCAATGGCTATTTGTCGTTGGGCGGGTTATCTGATTTGTTTATAACATTTACTTCCAATCCAAAATGGCCAGAGATTGTTCGCTTTCTAGAGAATAAGAATCTAAATGCCGAGGATCGACCTGATATAGTTTGTAGAATCTTTAAAGTAAAGTTGGATGCTTTGATAAAAGATCTTCGCCAAAATGAAGTTTTTGGGAAAGTAATAGCAGGTTACGAATATTTTTGAGTAGTTGTTCTCTACATATTATTAACTATGGTTTATATATTTTCAATTCGGATATGTTTTTTTAATTAATTCCAATTTGTTGTCATTGCGATTATATACACGATAGAATTTGAAAATGTGGTCTCCTCATGCTCATATTTTGCTCTTTCTGGTCAAGGATGATAAATATCCAACTCCAAATGATATTGATCGAATCATATCGGTGAGATACCCGACGAAGTGCAGATCCTCGTTATTATCTTTGCGATCGGAGATTTCATGATCCATGGGCCATGTGGTAATGTTAAAACAAAAACGCGCCGTGCATGGTGGAAGGCGTTGCCTAAACATTTCCCTAAGAAATTTGTTGATGCTACGACTATTGATAAAGAAGGTTATCCACGTTATAAACGAAGAGACAATGGTAGAATTGTTGAGAACAATGGTGTCCCACTTGACAACATATTTGTTGTTCCACATAATTGTCGATTGTTATTAAAGTGCGGGCTCAGTTAATGTGGAATGGTGTAATCAATCAAGATCTATTAAGTATTTATTCAAATATGTAAATAAGGGACATGATCATATAACGCATCCTTCTACCAAAGTAATCTTGGTGATGAAGAGTCGGGGAAAATGTTTGATGAAGTCGGTATGTACTATGATTGTAGATATGTTTCGTCGTGCAAGGCAAGGCATGGAGATTGTTGGGCTTTGAACTACAATATAAATACCCTCATGTGGAGCATCCGAGTTTTCATCTTGAGAATGAACAAAGCATTATTTTTCATGATTACGAGCGAATAGATGATGTTGTTAAGAGGAATAGTGTTAAGAAAAGCATGTTTTTGGCATGGATGGAAGAAAACAAAATATATCCTGAAGCCGAGAGCTAACTTATGTTGAAGCTCCCACGAAATTTACGTGGAAACAAAAAATTACAAAGTGGGTGCCTAGACAATGTGGAAAATCTATAGGTCGGGTCTTTTTTACGTTCCTCCCATCTTTGGTGATATGTATTATTTGAGGTGCCTCATCAATGTTGTTCGTGGTGCTACGTGCCACGATGATTTCAAGAAGATCGATGGTGTACAACACTCTTCATATCGCGAAGCTTGCTATGCTTTGGGTTTGTTAGAAGATGATAAGGAGTATATCGATGGCATCGTGAAGCGAGTCAATGGGCATCTGCAGAATCTTGTCGTAAGTCTTTTTGCATCATTGTTGTCATCGTTGTTTGAGCATGCCGAATGTAGTGTGGGATAAATGTTGGGGATATCTTTCGGATGATATTCTATATAAACGAAGATTGCTTCTCCAACATGAAGGTAATTACATCAATACAAGTTATATTATATTTTAAATAATTTGTTATATCTATGTATTCCTAAATAATATTTATTTATTATGACCTATCTTAATAATCAATCTTCATTTGTTTGTTCTTATTTGATAGAGCTTACCTTGAGTGAGAATGAAATCAAGAATCAACTTGGCGGAAATTGAAAAAATAGTGCGAAGTCACGTCGAGTCTACGTGAATTTAATTCAATGCCATTTCAGTTATGACAAAGATCGAAATGCATCGATATACGATGAGTTGAGATATGATCGTAAGGTTTTGGGTATTGAACACACCAATCTTCTTTCAAAAATGATGATGAACAACACCATGTGTATTCAAAAATAATCCGTCTTTGTAGAATCGAATGAAGGCGGTATGTTCTTTGTATATGGTTACGGATGCGAGTAAGACATTTTTGTGGAAGACTTTATCTTCTCGCTTTGAGATCTAAAGGAAATATTGTGTTGAATATGGCATCAAGTGGTATAGCATCTCTTCTCTTTCCTGGAAGGGCGACACATTCTCAATTTGTTATTCCCTTGAATCCACATGAAGGATCAACTTGCAATATCGGCCAAGGTAGTCCGCTTGCCGAATTGATTGTTCGTTGTAAACTCATAATCCGGGATGAAGCCCCAATGATGAACAAATCATTGTATTGAGGCGATTGACACAACATTACGAGATATTATGCGGCTTGAACCCGGCAATCATCATATCCTATTTGGAGGGAAAACAGATTGTGTTTGGTGGAGACTTTAGACAGATATTCTGTTGTACCGAAGGGAAGTCGACAGGATATGTCAATGCCACGATAAATGCATCGCATTTGTGGAAGAATTATCGCTTAAAGGCTAACTAAGAATATGCGTCTTCAAAGTCTAGGTCAATCGATGATTATCTGATTTGGTTAAGTTTTCGGAATGGATAGCAAGTATTGGAGATGGCACGATTGGAGAGGAAAAAGATGGTTGCGCCACTATTGATATTCCCGAAGATATTTTGCTCAAGCCTCTCGATGATCCAATTAAAACTACATCAAGATGATACATACCCAACGTTTAGAGATGCCACAAATGATCCGAGTTACTTGAAGGAAAGAGCAATTACGCACCTACCCTTGATGTTGTCGAGTCCATTAATCAAGATATGACCGATTTGAACTCGGAAGAGGGCATACATTTTTTTAGTTACGATAGCACATGCAAATCGGAAGCCAATGTAGATTTCTTACATGATTTGCACACACGAGAATCTCTAAACGGAATAAAATATTCTCAAGCGTTCCTAATCATGAACTACATTTGAAGGTGGGGACTCTGTTATGCTATTAAGGAACATAGACCATTCAATTGGATTGTGTAATGGTACAAGATTGGTTATCACGAGGCTTGGGAAGCATGTACTTGAATCTAAGACTTTAATCGGCTCCAATGCGGGTCATAAGGTGTTGATTCCACGAATGACACTAACTCCATCCGACCTCGAGAATACCTTTCAAGTTTCGGAGGAGATAGTTTCCTCGATCATTTAAATGCGCTATGATCGTAAACAAGAGCGAGGACAATCGCTCTCTAACATCGGGCTTTATTTGAAGAATCTGTTTTTCGATGTCATGGTCAATCAGTATGTTGATGTTTCTAGAGTCACCAATCGCCAAGGTTTGAAAATATTAGTCTCGTGGCGATGACGGATCAAAAACAAACATACAATAAATGTTGTGTAAGAAGTATTTCAAAATTTGTAATTTTAAATGTCTTGATTTGAAGTGTTTTATTTGTATATTTGTTTTGTATATTTTTGTGTTCATTGTCAATGTATATCTTAAACGCATTTAATTCAGATCCATCGACACAATTCACCCCGTGCATCGCACGGTCGAGTAATAGTACTTTTTAAACTAATACTTTTCTTGAGGAATTACTAAGTACCTTTAATAGTAAAGTTTAATACTTTTCGAGAACTGTTAATATGTTTTAGGAGGATTACTAATACGTTTGAGGGAAAATTAATACTTTTCTAGAAGGCTACCAAAAATACTATTTAATGCACTATTAATAATTTTCCGATTGATTGCTAGTACTTTTCAGGAAAAAACTAATACTTTTCGGGTTCAATTAATACTTTTCGTGAAGGCTACAAAAATTACTTGTTCAAAAACTACTAATATTTTTCTAATGGATTACTAATATTTTTCAGAAAAACTAATACTTTTGAGGGTCCTAGTGATTTTATGCCATTGTCTAATAATACAAAAATACCACCGGTCAATTTTGAGAATCCGTCTAACGAATTTTGGCATATTAGACTGCCTGATAGGAGTTTTTGCCAACATTCTTGGGTAAATTAAAAAATCATTCTTGAATTTGTTGTTTAGAAAAAAATCCTTCTAAGTTTGTAAACTACAAATACCCTTTTTTTTGTTTCTTTTAAAATGAATTCTTCCATAAGTACATATTACAAAATAGAAACAAATGTGCAATAAGTAGTTATGGTCTACCGACTTGGTATCACTTTATTTTTAAGTATCCGAGTTGGAAGTCTATAATTAAATTAGGCCACCGCCTTTGTAACACAATAAATTGTTACGGTGTCGGGATTGTCTGTCAAAAATCCTCCGACACATGGTATCACTTTATTCTTCAAGTCTCAAGCCGAAATCTACAATTTAATTGGGCATCGTCGATACAATAAGTGATTACGGCATCGGGTTTGTCCCAATGAAAATCCTCCAACACTCAAGTCGATCAAAGAGCCAAAGAATAAGATGAATTCTCAAATCTAGATGTTTAGAATGAAGATCATACATCTATATATATATATATATATATATATATATATATATAAACAAATCCCTTTCTAATTATGTTTTCCCGCCTAAACACCAATTTCTAAAAAACAATTCAGTGTTTTTTTATAAAAGTTGACCAATTTGTCTTATTTTCGGTATATTATCATCCTTTTTTTTGATATGTTAAGTTTGACCTTTTAAATAATTGTTTGTACCAATTTAAGATTGACAAACAATAACGATTGTTAAATTTGGTATGTAAAAGATTCACGATCCAAGAATTGGTAATTGAAAGTTGATTTCTAATTTAAAAACCATCTCGATACGTTTATTTTTGCGTTTTTATTTCAAAAAAGAACGATTTATAGTCGATTTTTTAATTCTAGAAAGTATCAAACACTTTTTGAATATGGAAAGAAATCGTTGAATATGGACTTTTTTTTTTAAAGAATTTAAATAGAAATCAATTTATATTGTAAAAAATTTGAGGCCAATTTAATGTTGTTCTATTTTTGCATAAAATTGTTTAATTTGGTAATATAAACGATGAGAATATCAAGTAGATGTACGAAATCCTACAACTCGAATTTATGAATTGCATTCATAACTATCTATGGTAAAAATTGTGCAAGTAAAAACAAGAATAAAAATCTAACCACAAATATTTTTCTCCAATTTCCTTACAACAACACTCCATCAACGATATAAATCTTTGCACCATAGCAAATTAAAAATTACAAAGAATTCAAAAACTCTCTGCAAACCCTTTTTTCATTCAAAAATAATCGAACAACGAAAATCGACATGGCACCATTCGCTACTCTTATTCGCGACCTCAACAATACCCAACAATTGTGGGTTGTCAAACCGAGACTTATTCGACTTTATGAGAAGCCCTCTTTCACGGATAAAAATATCATTGGTACACTAGAATGTGTTTTCCATGACAGTGTGGTAAGTAATTTTGAATTCTTTATTGTCTTTTTATTTTCAGTTTTAAGTACACATAAATTTTTGATTAAAATTTATTTTAATGAAATCTATTACAGGGTGACCGCATTCATGCCACCATAAGGAAATTCCAGATTGCTAATTTCAAAAAGTTGTTCAAAGAGGGACATGTCTATGTCATAAAGGATTTTCTGATAACAAAGCAAACGGACAAGTATAGAACAACGTCCACAAAAAATAAGATATTGTTTTATGGCAAAACTCATGTATTTGAGATGTTTGAGCAGTCTTTTCCAAGATTTATGTTTGATTTCCAGAATTTTGGTGATTTAGCTAATCCGGATAAGGTGGACGATACAATGTTGCTAGGTATATTTATATATTTTTTTTTGCTTTATTTACTTTAAATTTTGTTGAAATATATATGAATTTTTTTGTTACTTCTTTTTCAGATGTGATGGGGAGAGTTGTTTCAATGCACAGTGCACAAAATAAGGACATTGATGGGAGGGTTACAAGATTCATCGAGATAACCCTAGAAGATTTAGAGTAATTTTCTTATTATTTTCTGCACACTTCATTTTAATGTAAACTAACCCTTACATTTCTATAGGAATAGGCGTATTTCGTGTACACTTTGGGAAGATTACGTAAGACAAATTCTTCCTCATTTGGAGAACAACATATCCGACCACTCGTTGTTGTGATTCTACAACCAAGTGCCAAAGTTTTTAAAGGTATCTCATTATTGAAATAATATATAATATATTCAACAAATATTTCTTTGTCCATCATAATTAAATTAATTAATTTTTGATAAATTTTGAAACAGAACAAGTGAAGGTGTCTAATGACTATTATGTTACAAAGTCGATTGTTAATGAAGCCATTGAGGAAATTGAAGATTTTAAGAGAAGGTTTGTGTGAATAAATATTATTCATTATATTTAATCATTTATTAAATTGTTATTGATTATTATTTTACTATTTCAGGTCTAAGGTCGAAATAATCCAATATTTTCGATTAGCCATGTTTCAAATCCACGGTCTACAAGTGTGTTGGAGGATCTAGAATCTCCAAAGTTCACATTGAAGCCGCTAGAACATCTATATGCAAATGATGCTGTAATTTATTTACAATTTTTTTATAGTTTTTTCACTGTTTTGTAAATAATTATTTTAATCTTTTAATCTTCTAATTTTTTAATTTGTATTATTGTATAGGCCGGTAGTTTTTGGGTTTGTGCGAGAATTATTGGTATCTCGGATGAATGGTGGTACATATCTTGCACACGATGTACCAAAAAACTGCATCCATCTGTTGATCAGCTTTACTGCATCAAATGTGATCAATTGCAGGAGACTGGTCGTATACGGTAATTTTTTAATGTTCATTAAATTTGAAATTATAAATTTAAATTGCTTTTAATGGTTTTTCTAATTTCTAATTTTAATTTTTCGTTTTTTTATATTAATAGATATATGATAAACTTTCAAGTGGTTGATGAATCATGCAAGTGCCACATTGCTCTGTTGGGATAGAGAATGTGAGATGTTGATATGGAAATCTTGTGTGGATTTAAGGAATGAAATTGTTCGGTTTGTAATTTTCAAAAAGATTAGCTATTTAATCCATATATCAAAATTTAAACATATATATAATTAAAACTTGTATTATTCTATATTTATTTAGAAAGAGGAAGGTGGCGATAATTCAATGGGTGAGTCGCCCCCCGATTTGAAAGCTCAAATTGGCAAGATGGTCCTTTGCAAAGTACAAATTAAAGAGGAACAACTCCTAAATTATGCTTGAGCTTTTTCGGGTTAAGTTGACAACGGATCAAGATTTGGTTTGGAAATATGGAGCTACTTCTCTTGAGAGTCGTAATTGTTAGATATTAACTACCAAACATATAATTTTTTATTTTTTTGGTTTTTTTACAAAATTAATTTTATATTCTCGAAGGAATCGGACTACTTATCAAAACTTCAAGGAGAAGAACTTCGCCATGAAAATGTAAGAATCTGGTCTTTCGAGTTTTTATATATGTATTCTATTGATTTTTAATTCTAATTCTTGGTTATTTTGTGTTCATAGGAGTTAGATAAGGAGAGTTCATCGGGGACGAAGTTAGCACACCTAGCAAGCTTTTGGCAAACGCAATCGATCCGATGCGCCGCCACTTGCAAAGAGGGCTTTGAATGAGCAATTTTCATCTTCAACAACGAGCATGAAGATGAAAAGCATTATAAAGAAGGAAAAGGATTAGATAGATAGTGAATATCAATTTTGTCTTATATATAGTTTTAGATTATTGGTTATTTAAAAACCAATTATAGGAGTTGGTATTTTGTTACAATTTATTTCGATTGATTTCTATTTGCATGGTTTGAGTACTATTAATAAAAGTTTCTTTTCATATGCCTATTCAATTTTCTTATTGATGAATTTATAAGCTTATATTAGTTTTATTTAAATTTTAATGTTTTTAATCGTTAACCTTCAATAAGAAACTTTTAGTTTAATAAGTTATTGTGATAATGAAAATCAAGCAATATTAATTATTGAAATTAAAAATACCTATTAGTCTTATATTTTTCGAGACTGATCACAATCTCTTATTAAATAATTAATTTTCAAAGACAATTTGAATGTGTGTTTGTTATATTTTAATGAATATATTATAACAATATTTTTAATAATATTTTTTTTACATTCGATGTATTCATTGATTTTGTTTTTCAGTTCGATATTACTGCCAATCCATTTTGCAAATGGACATTGCATCTATGGACTTTGTTGAGATTTTCTATGTTATTGGGATTTAGGTATTTTTTAAAAAAATAATTATTTTGTATTTCAGTTCTATTGGAAATTTACAATTACTCTTTTAAATTGGTTAAAACTTATTTTTTATTTTACTTTTATTATTAAGTCATACATTTGTAATTGTTACAGTAATGCTGTAATCAAAATAAACATGTAAACTGGTACAACAAACATTAAGACTAATAAAAATTGTAAATAAACACATCAATCATCCTTTGAGAACCAACAGATTCCACTACTCTCTAGGAGCAGGGTCAAGAGGGTTTTTTCCTCAAAGTTCAATATAGATAACAATTCAAACATAAAACACAATCAGCAATTAAAATGGAGCCATACCGATCACGCGTGATTAAAACAATAACAGACATGTGTTAACTACAAACTAAAATTGCTGTAAAATTTAATATCCTATTCCAGTAGATTAATTAAGATATTTGAACTCCCAAGAAACACATTTGTTCTAAAAGTAACCAATCGAATTATATAATACAGACAATTTTCAAATATCTTAATACCATACCGTCATTTTAAAACGACTTAGTGTATCAAAAGATATTTCATGCAATCATCGAGTTTATGGACAATTATTTTATCCAACTATATAACAAATATAAGATTCGAATTTGACTATAGTTAATTTAAATTGTGATTTTATAAACATTTAAAAAAAATATTTCAAGCGTACACCTGTGATGTTTAGAAATTAAAAAAATTACCTAAATTGAAAGATACTATTTAACATATCGAAACATTCCATATATACGCATCCACAAGTCTATATAAACCGTTTCATTCATGCTAAACGGTTTGCGAAAAAACACAATATCTCAACACATCTAATACTTCTTCATTATAAAATGTAAATTCTCCTAGCCATAACGATGAGAAAGCTAATAGGACACTCTATTGGAATTAAGAGAAATAGGAACTCGAACATGAAAAGGGTATGTTGCTTCTATATATTTTATATATTGTAAACAAATAGTTGTAATTATTTATCACAATTGTATTTCATGTTCAAATGAAATTGTTTTCTCATCACTATATTCAAGATTTATTTTTACTCGATACCTATCCCTATCTCTAATATTTACGATTCTTAACAAATAGGTTTTTCATCTTTTTGTAAAGTTTTTGTTTATTTTTTCTGTATTTTATCTGAGTTACAGGATAGATATCTATCTATTCTATGTTCATACATCTGACTATGTTGGTATACTCCACAGTTCTTATGATATTCAAACTACAAAATGAGAATAAAAAATGAGGATTACCTTAAATCTTTGTGAATCACCAAATAACCTGTTGTAAAATTTCCCCTACCCACAAGAAATAACAAAGTCAGAATTGATCATATAAAAGTAAATGTAAATTAAAAAATAAAATGAATATTATTGCAATACTTATCTTTTTGGTTGCTGATTGTGAAACTCTGTTCCATACACCAAATATGTTTCAACACCATCCTTTCTCTAATTTTCATTCAATTTCACAGAGATTTTACATCTCATAAATAAAACAATAAGGCAGTTAAAATGGACAAATTCTCCAACAGGATTCCAATACTTTCTGAGAGTATGGTCAAGTTGGTGATAACCTAAAAGTTTTGTCAAACTATATTTAGACAATTAGGATATTAAAAAAATAAACGTGATAAATTAATAATTATTTTTCTTAATCTTCTTAGTATTTGTTATTTAGATTTTGTAAGACTAGGTAAATAAAATAATTATTTGAATAGTAGAAAACTATTTTATATACTTAATTTTTTTAATCTTAGTAACGGGAGAAAAATATTTTGTCATATTGGAGTTATATATCTTATAAAAAAATTATTTCAGTTTTATAATCACAAAAAAAATGAAGTATTTTGGATTTTATTTGTAAATTAAAACACTAGAAGCATAACGGTTAACATATCTGGTAAAATCATAAACAAAATGCAAAAAATAAATAAAGTAAGTTTTAAGTCTTAAAAAAATATCCGGATTATTAGTTAAAATTTTCTACGAAATTAACATTACTAATATTTTAGTATATAATTATTTTTTGTAAGAAAAAACCAAAACATAGATTTAATCGGTCTTTAAAAAAGTTAAAGAAAATGAGAAAATAAATTAAAATTTCAATACAAAAATAATATAGGAGATAATGGTTTGAATGTTATACATGAATACCATATCGTAAATTTTAATAAATATATTATTTTTTTAAAAAAATAAGAACCTGAAAGATCTGTTAACCAAATATTGAAAAAGGATACAAAAAAATCTAACACTTATTGTTTATCGCTCATTACAAAAATTATTTTGGAGATAATCGTTTGTATTTTTACATAAATATATTAAAGTAATTTGTGATAAATAATTTTTTTGGTTAAAAAAATACGAAACAGAAAGATCTCATTAACCAAAGATCGAAACAAATTACAAAAAATATAAGACTTACCGACATCTGACTCAAGACCATGAATGTTATGTAGTAAAATCATTTCTTAAAATGGAAAACCGGTGAACCTCAAAATATCAGAGATCTTCAAGCGTTTGGTATTTTTGGCATTTTTGGTTCATTTTCATGTAAATCCCCAAGAAAATACATTAAAATCAGGCAGATCTACCCAAAAACGTACATATCCGTTACAAAAACATATTATTTTTTGGTTTACATATGAAAATGTTTGTAAATCGACAAAACCGTTTGGTTATGAAGAAACCACCGGATTTTAGTCACTTACAAGGTAAATGTTCGAAAACCATGTACGAACCGATTAAAATGATCAAAAACCACCAAAAAGGCCATCTCATGAACATTTACAGTTTAATGTTGGAAACCCTAACTCGAAAAATGAACGAAAAAAATATTAAAACAAACCCAAAAATATACCATCTTCTAAAATTACACCTGTCTTAAGTGGTATGCATAGATTACCAAAAGACCGAGAGATTAGAGATGGGGTGAGTTAGAGTTTAACCCTCGGTTCATTTCGAAATGGAGAGAAATGACAGAGTAGAGATTAGGGTTTCACAATGAGAGAGAAGGTAGAGAGAGAGAGTGGTTTTTCGGATAAGAGAGAGTGAGATGAATGAACAAGAACAAAACCGTGTTTTGTAATTCTCAAAATGAGGGTGGGTGGTTTGGGTGGGATGTGTTGTGGCCATCCGATTTGAAATCGGATGGCCGTTGTTTTTACCTTTTTCGTTGATGGATCTCTTGTTGCGCTAGTTGTATGAGGAAAAAATGCGTAAGATGATTATAGAGATTGGAGAAGATATTGGAGATCTTTCTACTTTTTTTTTTAATTTTTTAGAAATAAATTTTTATTTTCAATTAAATACTATATGAGCCTCAATATAAGCAAATTTTTATGGCACAACCAATATTTTCTTTTACAAAATTTACAAATATAATACAAACTAAAATTGATAAAGTCATACTTGTGTTCAACTATGTCTCATATGCATTGAAAATGAGATGTTAGAAAAACTTGATTTTGAAGACATTATTGATCATTTTTATCTTAAAATCCTAGAACATCTAAATTTTTTAAATATTATTTGAGTATTTTTTATATGTTTGCGGTGATACACTCTTTTAAATTTCAATACTTTAGATGATGAAAAATAAAAATCGTATGTGTAATATTCTTATTTTTATATCTCTAATGTTTTTTTTTCTTTTTGCCATGGGCCTCAAAGGTCGTGGCCTACCTTATGATGTAGTAGACGGTAGACCACATTCACATAAATCTCTAAGTATGCGTCGACGTGAAATATAATTCACAAAAACTTATATGAGACCGTCTCACGGATCTAGATCCATGAGACGGAGCCCCAAACCCGCACCGAAACCCGCGACCCGTGGATCAAATCTACCAGCCCCAACCTCGCCCCTATTTTCTTTCTCTATCATAATTTTTCTCTCGTATTTTCTCTCTCTATTCAAACTCTCTCTCTCCCGAACTCCTCTCAGTAAACCGTCCCCGAAAACCCTCGCCACGTCTCAAAAACCGTCAATTAAGCTATGGAAATCGGCCGTTCTCGTAAAACCATCCATTCTCTAGATATTTAAGTGATTTCCGTGCGTGTGTGTTGATATTGAGCATAGTGATTCGATGTTTGAAAGTAAAAGCAGTATTCCTTCAATTTCTCGTATTTTTTTCATTCATTTTTTTGTTCTCATCGATTATGTAAATTTTATAGTATCACTTTTGCCCTTATGAGTATTTCTTTTGGTCATAAAAGTATTAGTTATTGTAAACAAAGTATTACATGTGTTTTTTATTATGATGTTCACATAAATCAGTAATACTATGAAAAGTACCACTTTTTACATAACAAGTGCCACTTTTTATATAGCAAGTATAACTTTTTATACAAAAAGTATCACCTTGTATATAAAAAGTATCGTGAGTTTTTGCAATGATATAGTGTTCCATAAGTTTTTGTAATGAAGTGTATATTATGGGTTTAATTTGAGCATGTGTTTTAGTTGTATTTTTAGGTTTCTCGCCATTTGTGTTTATGTTCTTATATAAATGTATAGTATCACTTTTGCCTTTACAAGTACTAGTGCTTTGCCGGTGCGATGCACGGGTGTGTTTTATCGGATCATATGAAATGGGTTGTGTTAGACCATATTAGATTTGTTGTGTCGAACCATAGAAATTTCATGTAAATAAAAATTATTTTTTGAGATATTATTAATAACTATTTGTGATATTACCGGCCGAGTAATCTGAGAATTTTCTTTTGGTGCGCCTTGCAAATCAGTTTTTGCATCTAATTCGACATGTTATTTTCGTGGGATTCAAATTTTCTGCAAATATTTGAATTAAAATAGATAAAAATAAATAAATAAAATGGATATAATAACCTTGAATCTCGTTTACTTCCAAATAGATATAAAGTATGTCCGTTGAAGTATCAAAATGCTTATATAATAAAAAAATCATATGATTTTTTATATCAAGTTTATAACATATGTATATAAACCGCAAAATTAAAATTGTTATGTGAATAATGTGAAAAATGGGTTCATTATCTTTGATATAATGAAATAACCCAGGTTGATATTATATATTAAAACTATTAGTAAAAACACATTTATATTGTTATAAAAATATAAATGATATAGAAAAGAAAATAAAATCTTACAACGCTATTGTGAAAAACACATTCTAGATTCAACATTTGATTTTTGTGATTTTCTAGATTCAACACTTGATTTTTGTGATTGTATAATGACCTTTCATATATGCGGACCAACCTAAGTTTCATAGTCACATAGTTTTCCTCATGTTTAAATCGTGCATGAGTGTAATAAATGAAGCCATATATATTTTTTTTTGTGGTTGAATTCAAAGAAAGCAAGAGAGAATTTACAATCTGAGTTTGCTTGTAATGACATCTCACAATTGTCAACTATTTATAAGGGTGTAGGAACAACTTTGAAGGAAATTACCATCATATATATGTTATAATATAATACCATTCAATTCAAATATTTAATATATGGTAAATTTAATATATGATAATAATTGGATATGATTCATGGATTGTTATATATAGATTAGATGTTTTAAAATTTAATTATTTTAGAATATTCTCACGATGCAAGAAAAAAATAGACGTTATCAATTTATATGATTTGGTCAATTCTCGCATGGCAATCATTGATTGATTTTATACCAATTTGAATCGTTTGAAAATTTAATTGCAATTACTATAAATAAAATCAATACGCTTTACATTTATGGAAAACTACATATTATAAATTGTAATTACATATTTTAATAATATTTTTATAGTAACATTATAAATTTGATCCATATTTATCGGATTTTTAAACATTTTTGATTTTGAATCATGCTTTATAGAAAAATATGCAAAGATTTATTCTTGATTGCAATCAAGATTTGGCCTTACTTTCGGTTTCCATAAGTTTTTTATGGTAGCCATATAACCAATTTAAACCATATTTAACTAAATTGAATAAGATATATCGGATATCCAAATTAAACTTCCCTACATGTTTTCTCCTTAATTTTGGTATGGCTACGAAAATTAAAAAGTAAATCATATTAATTTAGATTCTAAAAATTGATTTATCTCACAATAATAGTCATTAACTTGATAAATTACAATCAGTATTATAAGGAGAAAATAAAAAAATACGAAAACAATTTTTAAAAAGTGTCTTACGTTTTAGAAAGGGATTTGTTATTTTGATAATTTTTTATAGTAATATTATAAATTCTGAATGCAATTTTTGATAATTTTTTATAGTAATATTATAAATTCGATTCATATTTATCCAAATATTTACACGTTTCCGATTTTATATCATGCTCTATAGAAAGAGATTCAAAGATTTATTGTGATTGCAATCAAGATTCAACTTTAATTTCGGTTCATAAGTCTGTTTTGACAATTATTTAGTTAATTTAAACCATATTTAACTAAATTGAAGAGGATATATTATTGAATTGTCAATAATGGAGTATCACTTTTAACCGTAATAGTATGATTTTTATGACTAAAAGTATCGCTTTGTTAATATAAGTATACTATATATGAGTATGCTTTTGGGTGATATTTATCAAGTATAGAGTGTCAATTGTACCCATAAAAGTATTACTTTTGGCTCATAAAGTACCACTTTTTAGGGGTAAAAGTATTCCATGTATGAGTGTTTTTCTCACAAGTATTGTAGTATCACTTTCACCCCTAAAAGTATCACTTTTAAACTTAAAAGTACAACTTTTTCACTAACTATTTTACTTTTTATAATTGTAGAATGTCCATGAAGCATTCCCGCTATTTCGAGGAACTTCAATGTTCGACCGGATATCACATGGAGATGTTTAACCACCTGAAGAACGAAGGGAAGTAACATAAAAAAGCGTAAGTTCTTCACGCTTCTCCCGGTGGCTCGAGCCGAAGTTCTTTTCTCGATGTTAGACTTCATGAGTACATTGACAAAATCGTGGAGAACTTTGAAAGAATGAAAACCTGGCGGATGAGATGCCAACTTTGAGTCAGCCTGACTCGAGGATGGACCCGGGCCGACGTTGAAAAGTTTGGTGATGAAATTCACAGAGAATTTTTCTCAAGACGAGATGAAAGAGTGTCGGGAGGCAGAGGAAAAGTTGAGCCCTAGCCCGTTGCGGGGAGCAATTTTCCATTGCCAATTCATGAAGAAAAACAAAGATGTTCTTGAGCATATGAGCAGGAAGGAGAAAAACATCGTGAATTATTGCTTTTTCACGCACAAACGAATGATAGAGTAAGTATGTTGAAAGTGTTTTGATTTGAGTATCACTTTTGAATTTAGAAGTATAACTCTATGTGCATAAAGTATCAATTTTTCCCAATAAAGTATCACTATGAATTTCGACCATCTTTTTATTTTGTTTTCAAAATTTAGGTCAAATGCCTTTGCTCATGATGGGGCCTACTTTATTGCCTTTTAATGGGATTTCAACAATGAACTCATCGGAGTTGATCCATGTAAGCATTATAGACATATGGGTTGTATTGCTTAACAAAGATCCCACAGATCTCAAATTGTTTCTATTTCAATGCCCAACACTCTGTAAGTACTACTTTTATCTATAATAGTACGACATTGAAGCAAAAAAGCATTTTATTCTTTTAATCGTTTATTTTTTTACAACAATTGTATCTTGAAGTTGTTCAATAAAGTTGGAGACCAGGATAATTCAAAAAATATCGTAGATTGCTTTGGAACAACATGATATTGTCTGAAATTTCAAGGATTTGAGAACCGTGGATTTGGTTAGATTGATTTTTGTTTACTTTTTTGTATTTATATTTTAATATGAAGCGTTAAGTATCTATTTGTTGGAAATGCAGATTTTTGTACCAAGATGTTATGTGCGGACTACTTCTGACCACATTAATTTTGGGATCGAAAGGTGCAATATCTTGACAATATGGTGCACCATGAAGATGTTGATGTTGATTTTGTGGATCTTGCAAAATTGGTGGTAAATAACTATATCTCCTTGTATCATTTTTTTATTTTTTAAAAATGTAAGTAGTATTTTAACTTTAATATAGCGCTTTTTTTACAAAGAGAAATGTCGGTTTTCCTGAAGCAGCGAAAGAACACCCCAAAGTCAAGAAGTTGAGGGATATATGTTTGAAAATGTCCCTTTTCCATGGCAGAGCAATTTAAAAACATCGATTGTGGTGTTTTTCTAATACATCACATGGAAAACTTCGTGGGGAGTGTTTATACTTTGAGCCAAATTTGTGTCCGTAAGAATCTTTTTGTTTGTGTTTGAAGTTTTAATGTCATAAAAATCTCGTGTATACTAATTTTTCCCCTTGTGATCAGAGGAAGAACGACGTAAGTTGAGGGCGTCGTATTGTTCAAGGATTATGTTACATCGTTTAAATGAGATGAGGGTTCAAATGGAGAAAGATGTTCTACGGTTGAGCTCAAGGAGAAAAATAACAAAAGAATGTTTTGATTTGCAATATAGAACTGATATTTTAAGTGTAAAAGATAATGTTTGGATGTTATTAGTATTGATGATTGATAGGGTAATGAGATTTGTTGTTTCTTGGATGTTAGTTAGTTTCTCAAGCTTGGATGTTTTTGAGGTTTTATGGTTTGTTGGGGTACAATTATGTATGGGGAATACATGTTGTTGGGATTTGGTCCAACATCCCGCCCGCAATAGCTTTAAAAGAGGCATGAGGCGCGACCCGCGATTTGAATCGTGAGCGCCGGATTGCACAAGATTATAGGAGAGCTTAAAGGATTTGATATTGACTACCTATACCAACAGATGCATCTTCTTTTGTGGTGCCCATTACATAAAAACTCGAGGTTAAGCGTGTTTGGCCTGGGAGTAGACATGGGATGGGTGACCCCCTGGGAAGTTTTCCAGAGTGCGCGTGAGTGAGGACAAAGTGCGCTAGAAAATACTCGTGTTGGTTTTTGGGGACAATTGTCAATCCGAGTAGCGCTAGAGGTCCAACAACGGTACCAGAGCAGGTCACGAGTTCGAATTCCCTTGGAAGCACGCCAAAGAGAGGTTGCCGGGGAGTGGTGGAACGAGGAAGTTTGGCGGCAGAGGAGGTTGCCAATCGAGCTAAGATCTTTGGCAGTCTTTGGGAGGGGGTTGTTGGGATTTGGTCCAAAGATCCTACCCGCAATGGCTTTAAAAGAGGCGCGAGGCGCGCCCGCGATTCGAACTCGTGAGCGCTGGATTGCACATTATAGGAGAGCTTAAAGGATTTGATATTGACTACCTATACCAACAGATGCATCTTCTTTTCTCGGTGCCCATTACATAGAAACTCTAAGGTTAAGCGTGCTTGGTCCTGGAGTAGACATGGGATGAGTGACCCCAGGAAGTTTTCCGGGTGTGCATGAGTGAGGACAAAGTGCGCTAGAAAATACTCGTGTTGGTTTTTGGGGACAATTGTCAATCCGAGTAGCGCTAGAGGTCCAACACATGCTTTATGTTTTCGTGTTTAAAGTATCACTTTCGTGCTTAAAGTATGACTTTTTACTAAGAAAGTATGTTTTTTTTTTCTCAGAATGGGTATTAGTATTTGTATGGAAATGATGCATAGTTTATGTATATGTATTATCACTTTTTGATTTAAAAGTATATGTTTATGTGCATAAAGTATCAATATTTGCGAACAAAGTATAACTCGAATGGTTATATTTTGTCACAATTAAAATTGTATCTCTTGCTTTACTAAGTGTAATTTCATCTTTCCAACTATCGATATGTTGCCAATACTCCAATGCTTGCATCACACGATTGATATGTTTGATTACTTTGTGCTCATTACAAATAAATCTCATGTATGATTGATTCATCATATTTTTCCTTACACAAAAAACAATATGTTTAAAGTATCATTTTTTATGAATAAAGTATCGATTTTTACTAACATAGTATCACCTTTTACCAAAAAAGTATATGTTTAAATTTTCACTATTTTATGTGCATAAAGTATCACTTTTCACCAACAAAGTATCGCTTTTTGTGCATAAAGTATTACCTTTCTTACTAACAAAGCATCAAATAAATATGGCCAAAGTATTAATTTAAAAACTACAAAACAATAGTATCGCTTTGATACAAAAGTATTCATCGATTACTAAAACAATCTAGGATTAGGAGTTTTTGAACCAAACTCCTTTGATAGATGTGTGTCCTGACGCGTTTCACCGCTTCTTCTTCTTGTTTTTTTGGAAATGCTCTTTTATCCTTTGTTTTCTCCCATTTGTAAATCGATCGTCTTTGGATCCAAAATACTTGTAGAAAAACTTGAAAGATCATTGCGCTCTGTGAATCTGGTATATATCTATCAACACATTAACAACCATAAAATCCTGTTGTAGCCATCTTCTAAAATGGCTCTTGCATACTCATTGTATTGGCATTTTGAACAAGATTATAATATTTGCATGTCATTTCATGTCTCCAAGGAACAAAATCATTAGGCTTATCTCAACTTTCAATCCTAGAACCGAACTTTTCCCACAATTCGTTTTTGCAAACTTTGTCCATCTTTTGGTGATGTAACCTGAATTTTGGATATAGAATGCATATGTAGCACTCTTAAGTCGTGAGAACAAAGTTAACCACACTCTTCGTATTTTTTACAAGAACAATTAATGAGAGTATGTAAACAATCATACACCACACGATGACAACAATTATCGTCATTTGATAAAATGTCATAAACCATTAAGTTCACTTCAACCTCAACAGTGTGCAATTGGTAGATATACTATTAATGAACTCACCTCTAAATCCTTAAAAATTGTTAGTGTATATACCTCTGCAAAGATGCTTCAACAAATCCGGTCAATGGTAGCACAGATTTTGGAATTGATCTTGAGCATTGGAATTCATTTTCTTTCTCGGTGTTTCTCCAACGCTTTATTGCCCGTGGAAAATGTCATAAAATTCGATTAAAGTCGCGTTTTCTTGGCGTTGAATCCTATTGCATTGTTCGTGTCTTGTCACTCCTTTGTGAAGATAATATTCCCTTGAGAAAAAGAAATCTTTGCTTAGTGCGGTACACTATTTCTCGCTTCAATTCATACATACGTTTAAACCAAGAGTCATCTTGCAACCCATACTTTGCAATATCATGGATTTCCAAAGAACTTTCAAAGTCATTTTCATCAATGCAACCACCAAACATTTGTTGAACATTTCCTTGAAAGAATTTTTGTGTTTCAAATTTGTCCAAATTGACTTATAGCATTCTCGGCGAAGACGCCATAAGCATAGTCCATGCCCTGTTTGAGGAAAACCTACATAAAAGTAAAAGGAAAAAATTAGAATTTAAAAACAAACCCTCTGTTTTCTCGGGAAAAGTATATGTTTTATAAAGTAAAGTATCATTTTGTTACTAAAGTATATATTTTTTGATGTCTCAGACATCACACCTTTTCAATAGCATTGATAATCGCTTGGTCTTGATCGCTGAACAAAGTTATATGATATTTCCCACCCATTGATTTCATAAAAACTTGGAAAAGCCATTCAAATAAGTCGGCCTTTTCATCGATAAGAAAGCACAACCAAACATCACATATTTCCAATGATTGTTGACCACAACAAAAGGAGGCGAAATCAAGTTATACTTATTCGTGCGATATGTTGTGTCAAATACCATAACGCCACCGTATATCTTGTAGTCTTCCTTCAACATGGAATCCCTCCAAAATACATTACTTAATCTTCCCATATCATCCAACTTCACTATAAAAAAAGAAGTGTTCTTCTTCTCGTATCTTGTTGATATAATATGTCAATCAAAGTTTGTTCATCGCCGCCTTCTATTGCTTCCATTTTCAAACGATTAACAAAATTCGGATGATCTTTCAAAGTATGGTCAATCGATTCTTCTCCCCCCGCATCATGAACCATATATCCATTGATCGAGTAGCTCTCATTCTCGCAAGATATCATATCTTCAATAGCTTTGCTTTTTTCACTCGTAATGACTCTTTCCTCAATGATGTAGATGACTCCATTCCTTTCTAGTTAGTGGATGATTGTGGTCTCGTAACATGTTGTAGAACTTCATAAAGTCTCTGTCCCCATTTAATTTTACCCGCAATGAAGCTTTGCATCCTCGTGCGCATAACATTAGTCTTCTTTTTTTGTTTTGCTAGCGGTGTCCTTAAATCCGTAAGCGAACACACAAAATATTTCTCAATAACAACACCCACTTCATCCGAAATGCAAATAAAACACATGTAATCGATACTTTTTACAGAAACGTAATACTTCTATTGATAAAAGTAGTACTTATTATGTGCAAAGCAATACTCTTGTTGAAAAATAAAAAACTGGTGGAAAAAGGTTATGATACTTTTACGGTTAAAAGTGATACTTATTATATACAAAGTGATACTTTTATGTTGTAAGCAATACCTCGATTTTCTAGTAGTTGATTTCCATACATCAACCCAACAAAGACAAGCATGATCACAATACAATTTATGCATTTTTATAAAATCATTTTTATACTTAATATTCAAAATAACAAACAATAAGTAACCATTACCTTCATCTTCAAAGGGGAAATATGTCACTTGCATCTTTAAAATCATAATTGCATCGTTTCATCACTAGAATCAATAACAATTGCTCCACCTAAAATGTGATACCTTATGTCGAAATAGGATACTTTTCATACAAAAAGCAATATTGTTTACAAAAAAAATAATACTTTTAAAACTTAAGTGTCAAATATGCTACAACCTACACATTACCTTCTTTTTGATTTATCGGGTTGTGGTACAAAGATCTTTGTAGGTAAAATAAGAAGTTCATCTACAAAAACCAAAGAGATACACATAAGAGACTAAAACTATATGTTTTGAAATTGATACTTTTCACGTAAAAACGTAATACTTTTCCCGAGAAAAGTAATACTTTGTAGTGGAAAAGCAATACTTTTAACTCGTAAAATTAATACCTTTTAAACTATATTATGAAATATGAACCACATTACCTTCGTTTGATTTATCAACATTTGGTACACCACCAAGATCTAAAACAAAAACTTCATCTACAAAACACAAAAGATTTCATTTTAAATCGCAAATAAAGTATTTAACATTCAAAATCACGAAGTAGTATTGTTGTATGAATAGATTATATTACATTCATTGTCACGAGAATCGCTATTTTGCATTGTTCAAATACGGAGATGGTGCGCCTTCGTGGTTCAACACCGGAGATGGACGACGGCGTGTTTGAGCAAACTGACTTAGTGGTATCACCGCGTGTTTTTTGGGAGTTGTGTTGTTGGGAGGAGCGGTTAGGGAGCCGTGAGTTTGGGCCGGCGTGAGTGAACGCTCTTAGTTGAACGAGATAGGTCGTGGCCGGCGAGTTTGGGTGTGGGCCGGAGCAACGGATCGGGTTTGAGTATGGAGCTAGATCCCAGTGAGACGGTCTCATAAGAGACCAAATGAATATAATTTTCAATTTCCTTATTTTTTAGCATTATGCATTTTTTGAACACTACATGTGGCACAGATAGTTTAGTAAATATTGGGGAAATTCTTAGCCACCCATGTGGGGTGACCCTGTGAGTGATCCACCCGGATCACACACACACCCATGTGTGGGTGACACTCAAGTGAGTGATATACCCTTGAATCACATACACACCCATGTGGGTGTGTGTGTAAGGATCCAAGGGTGCCACCCACATGGGTGGCACAGACCAACCTAAATTTGTTCAGACTATTAGTCTGAACAAATCATATCACCTCAACAACATATATTGTATTATTAATCGGCACAGATTTCCTTGTAGAGATCACCCCATGAGTTGGTCAACAACATACCTATTCCTTTTCCATTTGTCCTCATGGTCACCAGTTTCTCAATACACCTACACAAAATGTCTCCTAAGAGAAACAAAAATTAACATACTTTATTGGTTAATTCGTTATAACAAGTCATCTTCGTAAATTCTTTATATATATGTCCACGAGTTTGTTGATTATAGGTTGGTCGAATCAGTATTCGTTTTCTTTATTTCTTTTTTTTAATTAATAAATAAAATAGGGGATAATTACAAAAACTGTCATTGAGGTTCAACCTAATTATAAAAACTCCAACTATCTTTTAAAATTACAAATACATTCTTAAAGTATTAATAAACACCCATTAAGTTTTGTATTTATCTAACAAATACCCCTTCATGATGATGCAATTTGTAGAATAGAAGCAAATGTAATGGGAATATTTATAATTTTAAGAGATAAATATTTTTTTCTAAATTATAGGCTAGACCTTAGGGTAGTTTTTGTAATTAATCCATAATATGGAACCATTTTGAAGTGTAGTGAAATGTAGACCTTTTGAGAGAAGAGAAGGATTAATTGCAATAAGTCGGTCTTTGTAACTTTGGAGTGGTGGCATTTTAGGTTTTTTAACTTTCCAATTTATAATTTTTTAGGTTTTGTAAATTGGCATACTGAGGTCAATTTTGGTGAAAACTTCGAAATTGGACGGATTATCGACGTGATCGTCTCTTCACCATCCCAAATTGGGAATTTCAGTCGCGATTGGATAAGAAACAAAATTCATTTTCGTTCCGCTAGAGAAATTTTTTACACCAAACATATGATTGTTTATGAAAAATTTGAGAAAATATAATATTCTCTCACTTTCACTTTTTCTTATTTTTTCTATCACCAATCACATTTACACATTTTTTCACAAAAAAACTAATCATTATTACACATTCTCCCACAAATTTCACTATTCATTCACTCACACATTTCTAACTACCAATCATTATTTTACTATTCTTAAATCAAATCAACTTTCATCATTACTTTTCCATCTCACATCCAATCACAATCTCAAAATTCATCTTTTTTCTTCTAAAATATTTTTTACCACTATTCTCTAGCAAAATGAAAATTTTCAAAATGAAAGTATATCCAATCGCGCCTCAATTTTCTTGTGAAAATTTTGAACTATTCGGCCAATATTTGAATTTTCTCGACCAAAATTGCTAATATTTCAAAATTAAAGTCCTAAATTGCAAATTGAAAAGAATAAGGAGTGCTTGCTTGAGAGATTTTTTCCGCTCTTTCATTTTTGGACAAATTTCTAATCGGGCATGCGATTGTCTATGAAAATATTCGAAAAATCCACTATTCATTCATTCTCACTTTTCCAATCACCAATCACATCCATTTATAATTTAATACAAAAAAAACGTCATATCAACTATCATCATTTCACAATTATATCACACATACACTATTCACTCTCTCTTATTTTTCAAATCACCAATCACATTTAATCACTATTACACTAAAAAATAACTATCACATCAACTATCATCACCACATTTTCATCGTATATCCAATCACCCCTCCCCTCCACCACTATTCCCAACCTATTAAAAAAATCTTATATCCAATCACACTCTCAAAAATTATTTTCATTTTTTAAAATATTTTTTTCACACTATCATCTACAAAAATAAAAAAAGAGGGAAAGGAAAGGTTAAGCGATTGGATATGCTTTCATTTTTAAATTTTTATTTTGCTAGAGAATAGTGGTAAAAATAAATTTGGAAGAAAGAGGATGAATATTGAGAGTGTGATTGGATGTGAGATGAAAAAGTAATGATGAAAGTTGATTTGATTTAAAAATAGTATAATAATGATTGGATATGCCGAGGCTTTGTGATAGTACGCGTAAGCGCTCAAGCTAGAACCCCTGGGATGGGTGAATAGTGAAATTTTAGGAGAATGTGTAATAATGATTAGTTTTTGTGAAAAAAATGTGTAGATGTGATTGGTAAAAGAAAAAATAAGAAAAAATAAAAGTGAGAGAATAGTATATTTTAAAATTTTTCATAAACAATCGAATGTTTGGTCAAAAATGTTCTCCAATGAACGAAATGGAATCTCTTCCACATCCAATCGCAGGCAATCACTCCCTAAAGATCTTCCACCATCTCAAAATTACAAAACTAATTTTGCAAATAAGACACAAGGAAAAAGTTGGTAACCCAACCCCTACCTCCCCGCCCCACCCCTCCCACCCTCAACCTAGTCTTCATTTGACTCCTCAACCTAGCTAAACTCCCCTATATAAACCCAACAAACACACAACCAAACTCTTCATCAAACACCATACTACCCCTCATTCAACAGACAACTTTTTAAAGCACTTTAAACTCAAACAATCACTTCATCAAATGGCACATCAACAATTTCCAATGGGCTTAGTCCTCATTCTAGTCACCATGCTTTGGACCGGCGCCGCGGCCCAATCGAGCGACTGCACTAATGTTCTGATCAGCATGTCACCCTGCCTCAACTACATCTCCGGCAACTCCTCCGCCCCATCCGCCGCCTGTTGCACCCAGCTCGCACGGTGGTCCGTTCCCAGCCGCAGTGCTTGTGCCAAGTACTTAGTGGCGGTGGCTCAAATCTTGGGCTGAACATCAACCAAACTCAGGCTCTAGCTTTGCCTAACGCCTGTAGTGTCCGTACTCCCCCTGCCTCCCAGTGCAATGGTAAGAACTAACAATCCATACTGCAGAAGTGTTGAATTAAGTGATAATTACAAAAACTGTTGGAAAATTAAACACAAAAACCAGCAGGGAATTTAATCTACTAATTTAGGAACAAGCAACAATAAAATAATAACAAGCCAAAATTAAATAAGAGTCGAGTTTAGGATAGCGCTGGGTCGAAGACGCCGTAACGCTCTCTTTCTTTTAGAGAGGAAACGCCCCCACCGCACTGGTAAATTTGTTTAGCACGTCCCTCTCCCAAAATTCGACAACCCGTTGATTCTATCGTGTGCAACGAAGAGAACCCCGAACCACTAGTTTACTCGATGCTCAAATCAACGGAGTAAGAATAAAAGTTGTACTGTTGATATTCTCCTTATTTAGAATAACGATATAAATATATATATACACAACAATATATATATATATATATATATTATATGGAAGCTCAGTGTATAAAATTGGGAGAACAAAGTAATGATGCAGTACGTATTTGTAGGTTGGAAAAAGAAAGAGTAATATTTTATTCTTGATGATTGATAGCACAAATCAAAAAAGAGGAAAGGACTGGAAAATGGCCGTATGTGTTAATGTTTTAAGATTGAACTCATCTGCTCTTATTTATAAGGAAAGCTTAACAAAACAAAGTCAGATTACCCACTAAACCCACTAGCCAGAAAAATAGGAAATGGGTGCTCACTTAGCCGTTGAGGCCAGAAAAATAGGAATAGGTTTTGAATCAGTAAAATATTAATATCCAACAATCCCCCATATGATTTAAAACCTCGAAAGAAAAAAAAAAATTATGAGAGTTGAAATGAGCATATAATACCGTGTAATAGGTGTAGGTACCTTCCAGGGTTTGAACCTCACTTAGTGTGAATGTACTACCAGCTATTGGACAAGAGAGACATGAATGTCTTGATCTAAGTCCTTGTGGATAGATGGCAACACATCACACACCACGGTATGAGTAAACATTGTGGTTCTATCGGTGGTGCGCTTTCCGGTCATGCGCGAGGAATCTTGTATCATGAACGTCATTAGAGAGTAGCCTACACCCCCACAAAGAGCGACCCCACCACCACGTTCATTTAGGTGAATCCTCCAAGGGTGACTTGTGACCAACCACCCCGCAAACTTATGCCTTTGGATTCATTAAGAGATAATTTCAACCTCAATCGTCACATGAAGAGCACTTAACACCATAGGAATGGGACTCGGAACAATTCCGCATAAATAAAAATTTGTTATTATATTGTGCTCTTCCAAGCCACCCTTTTACGATTTCGTTTGTACCGTTGAACTTCGTTCATGGGATCTCCATACCTCCGAAGACAATTAATTGGCTCCAATCCCATTCCCCTCAATGATTGTAATACTTGGCCGACGCGCCGATCCTACGTGGCGGATCCGCAATATTATTTTCGAACTGACAAAATCGAAAGAAATAACACAATGAGAAATTAAATGTCTAATTGATTTATGTCTCACAATGTCATTGTCTTCTTTTCTCATTATAATTTTTGCTTTTAGCTCTAGCAATAGTAACTTGAGTGTCTCAATGTAAAGAAATAGGAGGAATAGGCTTAGGCAAAAGAGGAATATCATTTAAAAAACTTTTAAGCCACTCGGCCTCGGTCTGCGTGTCATGGCAATTAATTCACCTCCATAGTTGACCAGAAATTACATGCAGCTTAATGGACTTCCATGATATTGCTCCACCTGCCAATGTAAATACATATCCACTAGTTGATTTTGTTTCCTCCGAATCAATGATCCAATTTGCATCATTGTAGCCTTCTAAAACATCAGGAAAACCCGTGAAATTAATAGCATAATCAATAGTCCTTTTAAATATTTAAATAATCTTTCCAATGCATCCCAATGGGAAGTATTAGGACTATGAGTGTATCTTGCTAATCTACCAACAAAGATACGCAATATCCGGTCTAGTATGATTCATCAAATGCATTAATGATCCAATAATTTGAGAATATTTATGTTGAGAAACACTAGCACCTTTATTTTTCTCAACTTAAAAGTTGGATCATAAGGAGTAGATACTAGGATTCACACTCGGAATAATTAAATTTATTCAAAAAAATTCAATATAGTGAGATTGGAACAAAGAAATAGAATTTTCATTTCTAATTATCTTTATTCCTAAAATAACATCAACAGGGCCAAGATCTTTCATATCAAAATGATTAGACAATAATTTTTTGGTATCATTAATAACATGAATATTGCTACCAAAAATTATAATATCATCAACATACAAGCATAAAATTACACAAGTGTCATCAACAACTTTTATATAAACACACTTATCACCTTTATTAATATAAAAACCATTTGAAATTATAACACTATCAAATTTTTCATGCCACCGCATAGAGCCTGTTTTAATCCATAAAGAGATTTAACAATCTTACATACTTTCTTTTCCTCACCGCCACAACAAAACCTCCCGGCTGGTTCATATAAATTTCCTCCTCCAAATCACCATTTAAAAAGGCAATTTTTGCATCCATTTGATGAATATCCAATTTATAAACAGAGGCAATTGCAATCAACATTCTAATGGTAGTAATTTTAGAAACAGTAGTAAGTGTCAAAAAGTCAATGCCAGGTTTTTGCTCAAAACCCTTAACAACTAAATGGCCTTGTATTTTTCTATAGAACCATCAATCCTCAACTTTTTCTTAAAAATTCATTTACTCCCAATTGGTTTACAACCAAGTGGTAGGTCCGTTAAAACCCAAGTTTTATTAATCAAAAGAGAGTTCATTTCATCATTAATTGCTTCTTTCCAAAAGGAGCATCTAAAGACAACATAGCATCATCATAGGTTTTAGGGTCATCTTCAAGTAAAAAAGTATAAAAATCATCACCAAAATTTTTAGCTTTTCTACTCCTTTTACTCCTCCTAGACTCAACAGGTTCCTCGTTAAAAACAAGAGGAGAAGAATCATCATCATTTGAACTAGAACATGTACCAACAAAGCCTGGACAATTTTTCTTTCATAGGAAAAATATTTTCAAAAATACAAAGATCTCTAGATTCAATAATAACATTATTGGAAATCTCGGAACTTTAATTAAACACCAAAAATCTATAAGTAGGACTATTTAAAGAATAGCCAACAAAAACACAATCAACAGTTTTGGGGCCTATTTTTTTTTCTTAACAATAGGAATATTAACCTTGGCTAGACACCCCCACACTTTTAAAAATTTAAGGGTAGGTTTTTTATTCTTCCATAATTAAAAAGGAGTTTTGTCAGAATTTTTATAAGGAACTCTATTAAGAATCAAACAAGCAGAATATAAAGCTTCACCCCAACAATTTTTAGGCAAACCAGAACTAAGAAGCATTGCATTAACCATATCAAGTAAAGTCCTATTTTTTCTTTCTGCTACACCATTAGATTGAGGAGAATAGGAAGGTGTTACTTCATGCACAATACCATGCAATTTACAAAAATCACCATTTCATCGAAGCATATTCACCACCCCTATCGGAGCGAAGAATTTTTATTTTCTTTTCAAGATGATTTTCAACTTGACACTTTATATTCTTTAAACTTATCAAATAAATTGCTCTTCGCATTAATCAAATAGACATAGCAATATTTAGAAAAGTCGTTAATAAAAGTAATGAAATATTGATTACCACCACGGGTTAGGACATGATTGCTATCACAAATATCACTATGAATTAATCTAAGCAACATGGTTTCTTTTTCTCTTGATTTATGCGGTTTTCTAGGTTGCTTAGCTTGCACACAAATTTCACATTTTTCTTTCATATTAATAGAAGACTTGAGAACAAGATATAAATGCATCATTCTTTTTATTGTTCCTAATTCACATGACCAAGCCTACCATGCCAAGTATCACAACATTCAACATTAGCAATAGATAAAGAAGAATTCAAATTTTCATTACTAGAAGAAGGCATTACACTTAAACGAAATAAACCATCCAACATAAAACCTTTACCAATAAATTGACCACGTCCTGGAAATTACAACTTTGTTGGATTCAAAAACAACTTTATAACCATTTCTAACTAACAAAGACGCACTAATCAAATTTTTCCTAATATCGTGAATATGACAAACACCATCTAGAGACAAGACTTTTCCTGACGACAAAGTTAACTAGACTTGGCCTTCTCTTAGGACTCGAGCCACACTCCCATTCCCCATGCTTACGCTTCTTGTGCACGATACGATATGATAAAAAATAATTTTTATCGGTGCATACATGAACATTAGCCCCAGTCTATCCACCAATCATTTGAGTTAAAAATAGTATTTAACTCTCTAGGCTACTAACAAAGTACACTGTTAGGCTGGGAATCGGAGGTGGCCCCCACAATCACCACATTAGCTTGTGGTTTAGAAGTCGGCGGGGTTTGGGTGATTGTTCGCCATGGCGGTGGAGTTCTTGGCAATATGATTAGTCCTCCCACGACCCCAACACTGGACTTTACTCCCATTTTTACCTTTTGGCATATTGTTATTGAATTTATTGTTACCAAATCCGCCATTAGCCTTTTTTGGTCCAGTTTTCTTGAAAAATTTAGGCTTTGGTTTATGAGGATTTTCAATAATTAAAGCCTTGTCTTGAAAAAACAGGTTTTTGGATCATTTGGGAAGAGTGGTGTCTATCTTCAATTCTCAAAGCAACAAATAATTCTTCAAGAGAAAAATTTTCGTGGCTTATGCTTAAGACCTCTAGCAAAAATCGGACCAAGATGGAGGCAATTTTTTAATCAAAGAAGACACATAGACAGAATCACTTTGTTCGACTCCTTTTGCTTTCATATCATAAATAAGGTTCTCAAACTCAATTAACTGATCAGAAACACTTTTACTATCAACCATTTGAAAATCTAACCAGTCATCAATAGACACACGTTTGAGACCCTTTTCAGTAGTACCATAACGATAATCAAGTGCATTCCACAATTCAAGTGCAGATTTGGTATGTGAAAAAATACGATAAATACTATCAGACAAAACACTCAAAATTCTACCATGACAAAGAATATCCTTATCAGCAAGGTCATCAATTTTGTCACTAAACTCTTTAGTAGTGTCTTTGCTAGTAGGTGTTTCAGTAGACTTAGTAGCAGAACTTTCACCATTTTCTTTAATACCATTTAAAATCACGAAAAAATAATCCTAATTCATCAACTGAATTTCATTTGTTGTTACCAACACAAAAGTTTTTTCCATCAAATTTTTCAGGCTTGCTAGACAATGACTTAAGAAAATCCATGTTCGACAAGTAGCAATAATCCTAAATTAATAGAATTAATCGTTTTCCTCTCTAAACTTGTTGGAAAATTAAACACAAAAACCAAAAGAGGGGAATTTAATCTACTAATTTAGGAACAACAACAATAAAATAATAACAAGCCAAAATTAAATAAGAGTCAAGTTTAGGATAGTGCGGGTCGAAGCACGCCGTAGCGCTCTCTTTAGAGAGGAAACGCCCCACCGCACTTTGGTAAATTTGTTTAGCACGCCCCTCTCCCAAGATTCGACAACCCGTTGATTCTATCGTGTGCGTGAAGAGAACCCCGAACCACTAGTTTATTCGATGCTCAAATCAACGGAGTAAGAATAAAAGTTGTACTGTTGATATTCTCCTTATTTAGAATAACGATATAAATATATATATATATATATACACAAGAGTATATATATATATATTATATGGAAGCTCAGTGTATAAAATTGGGAGAACAAAGTAATGATGCAGTACGTATTTGTAGGTTGGAAAAAGGAAGAGTAATATTTTATTCTTGATGTTTGATAGCACAAATCAAAAAAGAGGAAAGGACTAGAAAATGGCCGTATGTGTTAATGTTTTAAGATTGAACTCATCTGCTCTTATTTATAAGGAAAGCTTAACAAAACAAAGTCAGATTACCCACTAAACCCACTAGCCAGAAAATAGGAAATGGGTGCTCACTTAGCCGTTGAGGCCAGAAAAATAGGAATAGGTATTGAATCAGTAAAATATTAATATCCAACAAAAACTAACCCTAAAGTTTGGCGTAATTACTTAAAGACCGAGAAATTTTTAAAAATTACAAAAATCTCATTGAGATTTTATTTTTTATTACATTTTATCCCCTTCATTTAAAAAAATATTTCAAACACCTTATTTATATTTGTAAAAATAATTGGGAAGTGCTATTAACACCCCCAAAACTTATCAATACACCTCCTTTCTTAGTACACCCCCACTCCTTTTTAAAAATAATTTATTTACTTAATACACCCCTCAATATTCCCTAATTTACCCTTCCAGTTTAACTCTATTCCTTCCCCAAAATTTAAACTCACTTAATATACACACTCAACACATGACATTACTGTTGCAAAGAGTAGAAAATGTGTAAAACGATAGGAAACAAGTGAATCAAATAAACACAAACTAGAGATTCTGTTAAAAGCATATTATTTGGAGATAAAGTTGTAAAGTCTTTTGGGTGTTGTTCCTTTCCTTGGTTAGAAAGCTTTTTCTTTATTCTTTTATGGGGAAATTAGTAGTATTGCTACCATTTCAACAACTCGCAACAACCACATATAAGGAGTTAATTTATAGTCTTTGCTTGCAAAGAGAACAATAAAGAGAACAATACAAAATGACGGAAAACACTATCATCAAAGCCATATACAGCCAAAAACGTGGAAATTTGCATGGATTGTCAATGTTCGATTTTTTTTGCAAGTCGTAGGGTATAGGAATAAATAAGGGAGAGAGAAGAGAAGAATGGGAAGAAGAAGACGATGGGTAGGAGTGGTGAAGAAGAATTTAGGGTTTCAAAATTAAAAAAAAAAAAAGGATTTGGGGTGTATTTAAAAGTTTGGTAGGGTACTAAGGGATATTTTAGTCTTTTACCATTGATGGCATTTTTTACTTAAAGAGAGGGGTGTATTGATAATTTTTGGGGGTGTTAATAGCACTCCTCAAAATAATTATTTATTTTTTTAATTTAGAAACTTTCCTGAATTTTTTTTTGTAATTACCCTAAAACTCAGTGGTAGTTTTTGTAATTTTACATAGAATTAATTAGAAAAACCACCTTCTATATTTTATTTAATTATAGAAAAACTCAATTATTTTCCAAAATTACAAATATCACTTGACATTTAATTTTATTTTATAAATTACACTTATCTGAGGGGTATTTGTAAGTCTGAAATATAATTGGACTTTTTTGCAATTAGTCAAAAACTTAAAAGCATTTTTGTAATTTATCCCATGAAATATGAGATGCTACACCAAATTTGTCACAAGATCTAAATTGCAAAAGCCAAGATGTTTATAACCAAGTAATCCATTGAGGGAATCAATTTTTTCTTTCTTGCTATTGCAGCTGCTTCTCCATCAGGCTCTCCTGGTTCATCACCAAATTCTCCCAACACCAATTCAGGTACACCATTTCTTGTTCCATATTTTCATTAGCTAATTTTCAATTTAAATTTTGGGTTAATTACAAAAATTACCCTGAAATTTAGCCTAATTACAGAAAAACCTAGTTATCTTTCAAAGTTACAAATAGCCCCGACATTTGTTTTTACCTTACAAAATTGTACCCTCAAGACTCAAGAGCCTCAAGAGGGGTATTTATTTGGTAAATACAAACTTGAATGGGATATTTGTAATTTTGAAAGATATTCAAGTTTTTTGCAATTAGGCTATATATCCGGGGTAGATTTTGTGACTATCCCTTAAATCTTTGACAAAGTTAATAATTCCTGTATGTGATTCAGGGGTGGATCAACAACTGTGCCATCATCTGGAGATGGCTCCTCAGATGCAACTTCCATTAGGATGACTCTGTCTCTGCTATTTTTCCTTGTTTTCACACTATCCTATGTTTCAACTTTCAATATGGTTTGATTCTTACACACAGATATTATGAGGCCTTTTGTTCCTTAGAATTTTTCTGAGGAAGTGGGGTTGGTGAGCGGTTGTAGGTTGAGATTAGTTTGATTATTGTTTATTCAATTTATGACCTATTTTTTTATGGCCTGTCTGATTATGTACCATTGGTTTTAAGAGATTCTTGTCAGATTTCTTTCTATCATAATAAGATTATTCCTTTTGTAGATCTATGTTGTTTCTTGTTGCATTCAAAATGTGTGGTAATATGGGTTTTTTTGACAAACTATAATAGTTTTCAAAATTAATTGACAAATTGTTGTAGTTTTTGGAAGTATCGTCATTTTAAGTATATGCGCATGTGGTTGTTGTGCCTTTAGAAAATGCACATGTGGTTATTGTACCTTTAGAAAAGGCACAAATTCAACATGCGCCTCATGTATTTTCTGGCCTTTTTTTGTTAATCAAGTCAAAATGAAGCACATGTGTAGATTGAGCTTTTAGAAAAGGCTCAACTTACTCATGTGCTTCATTTCTATGTTTTTTTATTTTTTTATTTATGCAAAATGATGTGTTTTTCAATTTTTTTAAGTTTTACCGATCAAACTTCTTCGCTCCTTTGCCGAAAAAATTTATTTTCATTTTGCCTCACCGAAAAATTATTGCTCCATTATTGTGGTCGTTGCCTCGTTAGGGGTAGAAATTATTCATTCGGTTAATTCATTTAACCATTAACCGAAATGTTAAAAACCGAATTAACCGAATTTTCTAATTGTTAAAACCATTAACCGAACCAAAATTATATTTTCCGAATTAATCGAACCGAATTATATTTCGGTTAATTGATCGATTAACCGAATCAACCGAAATTTCTTTAAAATACAAAAATATATGTTCTATATATAATATAAATAAATAAATATAATTCACACAAATTTCTTTAAAATAAAAAATATAATTTTTATATATAATGTATGATATAAATAAATAAATATATATATATGATATATAAATATAATTATATATAAAATATATGTTTAATACAATATTTCAGTTTAATCGGTTAATTTGAATTTTCGAACCAAATTAACCGATAACTAAAATTCTTCAAAACCTTTAACCATTCACCAAACCAAAATAATCCGGTTCTGTCCAATTAACCGAATTGATTCGGTTAACGATTAACCGAAAAAAATCGGTTAATTGAACACTCCTAGTTGTCAATTTAAATTTTGTCAAAACAATCAAATTTCGGTTGTATTTTGTCAATTTATTCTCATAGATGCAATACTTTGTCAAAAAAAAACCTATGTAGGCTCTTCTATGGATGGATCGGTGGGTCGCTATGCGAGCAATCCAAGAAGACGTCTCATGTTGGCCATTCCATTACGAAACTTGTGTCGTAGGTGATCCACCGGTGAAGGCAATCCAAGAAGACGTCTCATGTTGGCCATCCCATCACGAAACTCGTGTCGTAGGTGATCTCTTGGTGAGAGTATTCGGCATTAACATCAAAAAGCGCATATGCCTAATGTGCCTTCCTTTTAAGCCTTTTTTAACCATTTGTCGGGCGCAAAAATCTTTTTTTTTTTTTTGGAATTTAGCGTTTGGCGCGGTTGCCCATGCGCTTCATAAAAATAAAATTTGAAATTGCAGTGCACTAGGTTCGTGCGCTTCATTTGGTGTCGATAAAAAAGAAAAAAAAAAAATATAAAAGGCACATTAGGCATATGAGCTTCATTTTAAAGGCACAACTTTGATGTGCACTTACACTTAAAATTGCTATTGGTTTTAAATTCACCATATATTGTCAATTGTTTTGAAATTGACAATAATCTCAAAAAAGCACGATAATATGTATAGTTGTCAAAGGTGTTGCATTTTGGAGACCTGAGGCAAAAATAAACAAGATGCCCTCCAATTTGTAACATCACAAAAATAAAATTGCACAATATAAACAAAACAAAAGTATAAAAAAGCATTTAAAGTAGCTTCTTCCAAAGATTTCGAGAAGCAAATTAATCAATAATATTTTCATAATCAATTTGATCAATCTTATCATTTTCAATTAATAAGATTGATAATCCATTTAGTCTTTATGTGAAATTGTTGACCATAAGTAAGTTTTTTAACTTAGAGAAACTTCTTTCTTGCAAACACGACACATGCATAGTTAAGTTAACAATGTTCTATAAGCAATCAAAATATTAGGATATCAACCCAAAACAAAGACAAACACTAAGATTTCAAGTGTTATCCATTTGTAACACTTCTAACTAAGTAAGCAAATCATATGAATTAATATCTAAAGAGTTACCTTGCTTTAAAACATTTCCAAGATTTTGAAAATATTCTTTCAATTTATCATTGTCTAAAGAACTTAACTTCTTCGAATCAAAAGGAATACGAAAAACTTATCATATGCTAATTATTCAAATCTACTCTTTAAGGCAACAATAGCAACATCCTCTACAATTATAAAATAATTTACTCTAAATGAATATTGACCCAGTTGTATATTATCTTCATATACATTTTATAGAATATACGATACTGAAATATAATACGCAAAAAGGTTGTGATTTTGTAGAATTTTATCTATTGATAATTGGTAAGCATATAAGAAAGAAAATTAGAAAGGTTCATACAATATATATAGAGTGCACGGGTTTTTTAGCCATTCCTACACTCTAAAATATTTTTTAGCCATTTTTTTAAACACATATTTTTAGTCTTTTTGACACGTGAAAACCTAAAATTGCCCCTTAAGCCATTTTATACCATTTCGGGTCTCACACACACCCATAACTCAAAGAAGTAACTTGAGACCAAACATTGATACCGCGACTAGCAAATTAACATGGCTTCGACAATGACAAAGATGTCAGTAGCGCAATGTAATTCTCGAGAATTCATTCAATTCGTTTAATTTTATATTTTCTTGTTGATTTAGTTAGTTTATAATTGTTTAGGTTATGATTTGTTGTTAGATTTGTAGAATTTGTAGGTTTAGACAATTTAGGTTCGATTTGAAAAACTTGATGCTTTGTTAATGGTAGTTGTGAATGAATGAGGAAGACGATGAGGGTTTTAAAGTCGCTCCCGAAAGCTTACGAATCGGATATCCAATTATATTTGTTTGTATCCGGACTTGATGCATTTATGCATTGTGTATCTACCCATATGTAATGATCCTTTTGTTCATTTTTTGCGAGTGCCTAGGAATATTATAACTATGTACACGAAGTTCGCTAATATCCACATATCGAACTAGTGACGGCCATGGGAATATTACAACTCGATCTAAAAATAATTATGATACTAAAATATCTAAATAATGAGCTAGAGATAGGAAAAAATGTTTACATTTTTTTGAAGTTTCGCCGAACAACTTTGTTTAATTGGCCTGCGGAAAATTTTAAAAAAGTTGAAGGAGAAACAAGATAGATCTGAGATAGATAATTGAAGGAGAGAAAGATAGAGGGTCACTCAACAACTCGAATAGTATGCTAGAAGTGTATGAATATCATTTACTTTGTCAAAATGGCTAAAAAATATTTGTTTTCAAAAGATAACTGGTTTTCATTTTGTCATTATAGGAAGTGGTCATTTTGGCCCATTTCCACACACACGCACAAAAACACACACACACACACATACATATATTAGCACATATATGATAGATGTATCTCTTATGGTTGTGAATATAAAAATCATAATAAATATTTAATATTTCTTCTAGCATATTAAATTTAACAAAATAATAAAAAAATTAGTTTTAACCGTGGAACAGTCGGTTTAACCAATGGTTCTAACCACCAGTTCCACGATTTTTGAGATCAAGGAACTATAACTTGAGCGAACCGTCCTACCACGATTCTGATTCGGATTTGTGATCGGAGTTACGGTCAATGGTTCTGAAACAATTGACCATGGTTCCGATTCTAATTCGATTTAGAACTCAATTTCGATTCCATTTGGCCACCCCTAACCCTATGCAAATTATAAAAAATCCCAGAACCATTTCAGATCCAATCCTCGACTAAAATGGGCTTCCTGGAAGATGGGCCTACATGGTCTTAGGTCAGTCCAGCCTAGACTAACCCACTTGCCAACTTTGATGATATGACTTTTTCCCCCTGAAATAGTAGTAAATATTATTCAACTCGAAAATAAGTACAATCGTGCCCAACTAACTAAAAATCCCTCTTGAAAATCGTAGAATCCCAAAAGAAGAAGAGGAGGATCATACCATGAATATATGGGCTCAAAGTAACGCAACAAGTACATATACCACATAAAACACAAAACGAAAAAAAGAAACACAAAATGTAAGAAAAACAAAGACTCCATCGAATAGGGGTCTCAAGAAAATGAAATCCTCAACAACGAATCTCTTCCAAATAGACTCCAATGCTGAAATTTGAGCTGACAATAATGAATTGTCTAGGGCAGTAGCAATCCCATCTATTGTTGGCTATTGGACTGCAGAGGTTAGTGTTCAAGATCCACATTCTCTAGGTACATGCTAGTGTCAATGATGCTAGGTCAAAATTTTCACCAGACGTAGGTAAGACACTATTCACTCAGTCATTCATATATTTACTTGGTTCTGATCTGGGACTCCACTATACCGTGCCATATTATGAGTGCCTCCTAGATTAACTACTAAGCGACGCGCATTTACTGCATCCCGATTCTTTATATGTCATTTTCTATTATGTGTGATGATTGACAGTTAGAAACGACCACTCTAGATAAGGAGCATATGCATTTCCCGATGCACCTTACTCCATCACAACAAAGTAGAAAACAGAGCGAGAGATCGGAATAGAACTTGTGGCGCCGTATGATATTAGTATATTTGTTTTTATTAAAATTAATAATGTATGATATTAATTAATTTACAATTAGGATTTTCCAATCAGATTTTATTTAAGACAATTAGGTGCAATTTTCTAACAAATTCTTCAAAGAAAAAAATAGAGTAGAAATCAGTCGAACTATTGTTTTCAGCCGATTATTGTAATTATCAATTATAAACAATGAGCAGAACGCTATTTTCACAAGATTTAAAAAATAATAAATTAGAAAACAACGATTTTCACATAAAGAGTATTTTTTTTTCCGCATTCCATTGTTTAATGGATATTTAAATTACATTATTTTGACAAATTAGCCAAATAAACTTGCACCTTTCAAACGAGAGGAAAATAAAGAAAATCTAAGCATATATAATACATCATAAAACTTGAGAGAGGGGTGGAAATAGGCTGGCTACCCAAACGGGGCCTATGGCCCTACTTACTAAGGGCTTGGTTTGGCTTGGCCTATTTAACAATAGGGTCGAGGCTCGGGCCTTTTACAAAGCCTATTTATATAGTTAAGCCAGGCCGAAGCCTTTAAAAGCCTTTTAAGTCGCAACAAAGGCTAGCCTATTTAAGGCCTACGTATAAAATATATATATTCTTATATATAATACTTATATAATATATAGGAATAAATAGTATTATATAGAATACATATATGTATTATATTTTATATACATATTGAATATATAGATTGTATAAAAATATTACATATATCTTATATATAAAATCCATAGCAAAGACAAATACAAATTATACCTCCATATTACATATACTTAAATAGTCTTTGCCTATTGAATATATAGATTGTATTAAAATAAACACAAATACAAATTACATCTTAAGGTCCGACGGTATCCGACTACAACCCAATAGATTATCCGAATTTAACTTACACAGTCCAGACATAAAAAAATGAAGAAGTACAATCAACAATAAAAGTAAAAGGAATGTCTCTCCACATCAATGGTAGGGCTTCAATCTGTGGTAGGTTCGATGTTTTTAACGTACTATTCATCTAAAGGTTAGAAAACGGGAGGGAGTGAGACAAAATCTCGGTGGATGGGGTGATTGTGTGCAAGTGTGGCGATATATATAGTTAATGCGAGAAAACAATTGTATGAAAAACGCATGAGCTATGATGCATGATTTCACACATAGCCATAAAGATCGTTATAAATATATATTAAGTAATATATTTATACGATTTAAGAAATAGTTCGTGGTCACACAGCACGATGATTCAAGCAAGACAGGAGGATTGCGTGCGGTTTGTAACGCCAATCCTATGCAAGACAAGTAGCGGTTGCGTATGGATTTGTAGCGCCAACCTATGCAATACAAGTAGCGGTTGCGTGCACGGATTTGTAGCGCCAACCAAACGGGTCCGATTAACTCCGAATCGTGTGGATCGAGAAGCGATTCCTTCGTTCTTCCTTGTAACTCCCGAGCAAGATGGTCCAAGACCACCTTATCGCTCCATAGGCAAAGACAAAATCCACAAATGGAGCTAGCAAGGCTCGGTTTGTCATAATCATGATTATACCTCAAGTACTACGACCCGCTTCCCTCGGACAAACTCCGTCCCTCGCCATGCGGGATTAGGGGACGATGGGGCGGAGAGTGGAATAGCAGCCGAGCTGCCCGGTTACATCCCCGACGTATCCATTCCGACCGTGAGCTCGACACACCAAATTGACTAAAGCAGAAATTAAATACACGTTCGTAGTCAACCAGCAATCAGTATATTGATTCGGGAAACAGTTCATGAAAAGTTTTGAAAATCACGAGTGGTAATTATGGCGTTGGTGGAATTATCGGTAGGATAAGCAATCTTCGGTATCTTGAAAGATTAGGTGGAACATAAGTCCCGTTGTAGATTCGAAATTGCAAGACGAGGAAGTCGCCCGCGATCGCGTGTTAATCGGTCAAGACGATACGATAAATCAAGAGATTTTTGAGAAAATAAAATATTTTAATCAATAAGTAAAGTCAGAGAGTCTATGGCTGTTTTTTTAAAATAAAAATAATTCGAGTTGGGTCATTGTAAAAGAAAATTTTCAATTAGCCCCGTTTTGTAAAAACTAATTCTTTTAGGGTTAAATATTGAATAAATAAATGTCCCGACCTTGAAAAATTATGAGGTCAGTTCCTAAATTCTCTAAATTGTTCAGAGATTTAGGTTTTTAAAGTTTTGAGGTCGAGTTTTTATAAAATTCTCACATTGGCCCCAATTTGTTAAAATTGCCATTTCGGCTCTAAGTTTAAAATAATTAGAACTCACAAACCGGAAGGGATTTTAATGTGATTCCAGTTATAAAATGTCACTAAGGTCAGTGGGATATTGGGACAAAAACAGTTTAAAAAAAAAGTAAGTATAGGTCCCTTAACTTTTGAAAATCTCATTTTTGTCCCATTTTGAAATAATTGTCTTTAAGGCTTTTAGGGGTCCAATTGTTATGAAATTTGAACCTTGGGTCCAAGATATAATTATGTTATAGTTAAATTAGTATTTCCAGGTGCATGGACTGCATAAGTACTGGAAATTGTATTTTGGTCCTCAAGTTTAATCTTTTACAATTTGGTCCCTCAATTTTTATAAAATTACTTTCCAAGCTCTAAACACTTGGATTTTTGGAATACACTTAAAATATGTTATTTCCAGTCCCTTAAGAGTTAAAATTTCAAATTTTAAAATTAGGGTCTGGTACAATTTCGAAAATTGCAAAATAGCCCTTAAACTTCTAAAATTTTACAATCTAGTCCTTGGGCTTTTAAGGGTTGATTTTATTTATCTAAAAACTCTTAAAACTTTATTAAAATGTCAAAACATAATTTTTGAACCTGAGTTCAGTCCCAAAAATCAAAAATTGCAGAGGGGTCCCTTAAGTTTTATTTTCTTGCAATTAAGTCCACCAACTTTCTATTTTTGCATTTTAAGTCCAAAAGTTGAAATTTAATCAATTATGCTCGACTTGTCCAGGTTATAAATCATTCAAAACATAGATTTCAAGAGTCATACACATACATATCCTTCTCATACAAAATTTCATCAAGTATAACAATAAAATGTACATGTATGCCCTATTTTTCGATAAATCGCATTTTTGAGCAACACTTGAAAATTTTTCCAACTTGATACAAGAAAATATCATGCAATACATAATATATATCTCAAGTGCTCAAAATCAAAATACTACATGCATTTTTAAGTAAAACACCTAGAAGTTGAAAGGATTTTTCCACCCACCTTTTAAATTTTCAAGTAGTGATGGTTGGAGTCTCCAAAGTTGGACTTTCTTCTTCAAGATCTAAACCCCAAGACTTATCTCCTTAGGTCAGCCCCTAAGTGGTTCAAAATCCACAACTTAAGGTTAAAATTTGGGATTTAAGGCTAAAATATGTACTAAAAATCAAAATTGTTCTCTACTTATCTTCTCAACTTTTAATCTTCTCCTTCTGCTTAATGCATCGAACAAATCTAATGAAAATTCCTTCGAATCTCTCATCCCTATGCATTGTGCAAATCAGTGCGATGAAGGTAACCGTCTTTGGCCAGCTTCTCGAAATTTCTCTGGACTTTGTTCCACGCATTAATGCGGTTATTTTTACTTTTGCTGATGAATTTAAGTCCTTGTAGAGCTTTCTGAGCGCCGGAGCGCGTGTGATCAAGCTGCGCTTGCTGGTGGCGTATCACCCGAGCCGCCAGTGCGGAGTCCAATCTGTTGTTGCCTCCGCCGACGCCGGAGAGTATCCGCGATGCGTGCCCGTGGCTCCACGAGAATCGCCTCAGCTCCTGCGAAAACGGCTTCGCTTTCGCGATCGCTTCCGCTTTCAGCTCCTGAGAAAACTGAATTAGCTTATTGGAACCGCTCCGGCGTAGCCGGCGCCGGAGTCTCGATCCGGTGATTCCAGAAATGATGTCATTATCGTTGATGCTTATTACAGTTGCCGGTTCGGTGCTGCCTAAAATGATGGTGCCATCACTTGCAGATCGAGCGTGTTTGTATTTTAACGAAATGAATATTGTACACCATTTTTATCTGATATTTGGTGATATTGATGGAAGATGTGTTAGCTAGGAAGGCAAAGAAAAGTGGTTTTGTTGGGTGATCAGTGGTGCCCAATTTTTGTAGTGATTTAAACACAAACACACCCATTTCTCTACTTATTCTACCATAGTGCCGAAAAATAGGTTTTAATTGCAGGAGAATTTTTTTTTCTTTTGAGTTAAAAGATAAATTAATGAAGAATAATTGGGGAACTAAGACATAAAAAAATTAACTAGACTCCTAGGGACAATTAGCCAAAATACTATATTTAGGGAATCATTTTTGTTGTCTTTTGTTTGATAATTATTGGGTAGGGATTAGTAGGCTAATTTTAAATGTATACTTTGAAAAAAATAATGAAATAACCTTCCCTTTTTTTTTTACCTCTTGGCTGATTTTTCTATAGGAAAATATTAAAAAAAAAAAGTATTTTATTTTTTTTTGTCCAAAAACATATCTAGTTGGGAGATACAAAATAAATAAAATAGTAGTAGAAGAAAAATATTGAGTTATTTTCCCATGGGTTATGGTCGAATTTTTAGAAAATAAAATAATAATAAAATATTATTTTCTTTTCTTTTATAAAACTTGAGGAAAAATAAAATATATAAATTTCTATAATTAAATATTTAGAAATTTAAAATTAAGGATTTGAAATAACAAATGCGTATTTTTCTCAAAATAAATTGGAAGTTGATTGGGAGTGTATTATAGGATAGGGTGAAATATTTGGATAAGGATTGGACTCCTAAGTTATAGAGGGTCCATTATTTCTAAAATCATCTATAGTCGATCAAGAATTAATACTTGAGGAAGATGATGACCGGTATGCTTGAAATAGGGAAAGAGTAATCGTCATTAGAAGAAAATAAATAATTGAGTATCATATCTCATCTATAATAGATATTGTGACACTTAGCCAAAATTTTTTTTTCCTATACATCATCGTAGAATATGTTGAAAAAATCGGGGCCTCACACTACTTCCCCCTCCTCCCCTAACAATATGATTTTTAAAATTACATCAAACATATGTATGCTCATAAGATTTTATTTAAAGGAAATAAGAGTCAAAAAGTACCAGCTATGTTAGCATCTTTTCACACCCTGGATCCATCGGATGGGGTGAAAAGAAACACAACAGTTTCCTAAGAAATAATTTTCACCAGTCTCATATTTAACTCAATTTGTTAGAGAAGATACCACAATTTTAATTTTCTTCCCATAGTCTATGGGATACAAAGACTCTTAAATATTTGTCTTCTTTCTTTATCGATTTTCTTCATGTTTTTCTCCATTCTCTCATGGATGATGGGGAAAGTGATTAGTGGTGGACACAAAATTTTATTGGTGGGAAGAAAAACATCTCGTTTTGTTGTCAACGGTGGCCCATACTAATGTATATAATGTAAACTTTAAGTAAATTTCTTTAATATTCTTTTATGAAATTCATCCAAAATTCTTTAATGCCCAAAACTTTGGGAATTCATAATCTTCACGTAGTGTAAAAAATAAATTAGCATAGCTTAGTATATACCTTGATCCATGTTAAGTTTTCTTCAAATTTCTTGTATAACTTTCTCTTCCTCCTTGACCTTTCTTTAAGCTTCTTCTTGATGGTGTGAAGATTACAATCTCTACACTCCTCTTTGTATTCTCGAATTGTATACTTTATATTCTTAAAAAGAGGGTGAGATTTATTTATCTTTATCCGTTATTGGTACAGGAAGAGGGAGGTTTTCATCTCCCATGTCTTAACATCAATTAATACTTCTCTTAACCATCAAAGAGAAGTTTTTAATATTAAAACATTAACATTTATTTCATATGAATCATTAATAGAATTTAATATTCTAACATTTCTCCCACTTGGTCCATATGACGACTTGATGATTTAATAACAACTTTAAGTGTGCACAATGTACTAAATCCACCTTAATGTCAATTAGACTTATCTTTAATTTTAAGTTAAATCTATTGGATCATGGCGGTCACACATCATTTATCCGACTTGATTCCTTCCATATATCACAAGATCAATCCAACTTAATATTACCCCTAATGAGGTGAATCATTAGCCTCAACCATACAATCTTGAAAAAGACTTATCCTATTGTTACATCAAAACATTACATGTATACAAGCGGACATACAACTATAAACAAGCTCAAAGTGTCATAACATAAAGAACAAATAATCATATATATATATACACATACACTACCATTACGCTAACAAGGACTTGTCTATAATACCCATCCTTTCGACATAGTCGAAAAAGGTCTTAGGTGGTAATCCTTTAGTTAACGAATCTGCTACTATTAGATCGGTGCTAATATGCTCAATAAACATTCTATGTTTCGCACTTTATTTAACGACCAAGTACTTTAACTCCATGTATTTAGCACCTTCGAGTATTTGTCGTTCTTTGAGAAGACGGCAGTACCGCAAAATTATCACAATAAATTCTTCATGGCCTAGCTATAGTATCAACAATACCAAGCCCCGAGATAATGTTCGCAACCACAATCCATGAACAAGTAGCCTCAAAGCATACCACAAATTCGCTTCCATAGTTGATGCAACAATGACAGATTTTTCCACTCCTCCATGATATCGCCCCTCCAAAAAAAGAACCAATAACCGAATGTAGACTTTCTCATGTCAACACACTCAAGATAATCAATCGAATAACCTATTACTTCAAGGTGATTAGACCTCATGTATGTGAGCATGTGTTCTTTGGTGCCTTGTAAGTACCAAAGAACTTTCTTTGCAGCCTTCCCAGGTGGTCCATACTGGGATTACTTTGATATCGGACTAACATTCCAACAAAGAAAACGATATCCTGTCGAGTACAAGTTTGAGCATACATCAAGCTCCCAACCATCAAGCATAAGGAATTGAATTCATTTCTTTTTATTCTAAATCATTCTTGGGACATGGCATTTGACTCGAATTTGTCCTTTTTGTATTCGAACTATCCCATGAGACATTTTTCCATTCTAAATCTCTCTATGATTTTATTGATATAGGATTTCTGAGACAATCCCAAAATTCTTTGTCATCTCATTACAAAATATTTCTATCATCACATAGACGCCTCACCTAAATCTTTCATTTCAAAATTCTCGAGAGAGAAACTTCTTTACATCATGTAACAATCCAACATCATCGTTGATAAGTAAAATGTCATCAACATATATGACTAATATTGTAAACTTGCTCCCACCGACTTTCATGTAGATACACCGATCAACGGTGTTCTCTGAAAATCATAAGATGTAATGGTTTCATTGAACTTAAGATACCACTATCGGAGGCTTGTTTGATCCATATATTTATTTCTTTAACTTACACACCAAATTTTCCTTTCTGCGGTTATAAACCCTTCCTGTTGATCCATATAAACTTCTTCTTACAAATCACCATTCGAAAAAGCACTTTTAACATCAATTTGGTGAAGCTCTAAATCATAATGAGCCACCAAAGCCATAACAATTCTTAAAGAGTCATTCTTCGATCTCGGAGAGGATATCTCTTTATAATCAATGCCATCTTTCCGAGTATAACCTTTAGCAATGAGTCGGCCTTGTGCCTTTCAATGTTGCCATTCGAGTCATGTTTGGTTTTAGAAACCCATTTACAATGTCTCGTTTAGAACTTTCAAGCAACTCAACTAAGTCCCACTCTGTTGTCATACATTGATTTAAGCTCTTCTATCATTGGATCGAACCACTTTCCGAATTGTCACTATTCACCGCTTTGTCGAATGAGATGGGGTCCTCATCAATGCTTAAGTCACATTTATGCTTAAGAGTATACACCACATAATCATCGAAAACAACAGGCCTTTTCTGTCTTACGGACCATCTTAAAGCTATTTCTTCTTGTGGTTCATTAATCCCTTGCTCAATTGTGATCGATTCGTCCTATCAAATTTTCATTCGGTGGGTTTTGAACATTGACTTGTTGTTCGGGCATGTTGTGTAACGGTGATACAACAATAGACTTTAGAACAAACATCGGTGAAAGAGTTTCAAACCGAATTTCTTAAATGTCTACTTTTCGTGGTTCTCCACTCACACCGATTAAGCCATTCTCAATGAACCGAGTAGTGACTGACTCGACTATTCTCGTACTATGGTTAGGACGAGAAACTATACCCCTTAGACTTTTCAGGATAACCAATGAAATAACCACTGACTGTCCCTAGCATCAAGCTTCTTTTCATGTGGATTATATACTATTACTTCACCAAGGCAACTCCAAACATGAAGATGTCTCAAATTGGGTTTCCTACCCGTTCACAATTCATAAAAAGTCTTATGAATTGCTTTATTGGGAACTCTGATTGAGAAGATATGCATCGATCTTTAACACATGCATCCACAATGATAGGAGTAATTAAGGAGCAAATACTTAGCATACTACTAACCATATCTATCAATGTACGATTTTCTCTCTCTACACCATTTCTACCGAGGTGTACCGGGCATCGTATATTGTTCACAAATACCACGACTTTCGAGAAACTTTGCAAATGGACCTGGACATTGTCCATGTTCATCTAATTTTCCATAATACTCACGACCTCGATGCGATCTCACTACTTTTACTTTCTTATCTAACTGTCTTTCCACCTCATTGATGAACATCTCAAGGATGTTCACTGATTGAGACTTGCAATGGATAAACATAATCGTAACGTGAGTAATCATCTCTAAAAGTGATAAAGTGCTTTTCACCGCTCCAGTTAGGGGCGTCAAATGGACCACATATATCAAGTGTTTATCACCAAGAAGTGAGTACTTCTTGTGGTGGATTTCTTAAGTGTGTTTTTGGCATGCTTTCCTTTAATGCAATCTATGCACATATCCCAATCACTAAAATCCAATTGAGGAAGAATTTTATTTTTCACCAACCTCAATAACCTTTCTTTGGAAATGTGACACAATCTTTGATGCCATAAAAAAGCTGAATTTTCATTTGGTGTACTACGTTTAATGCCTACACTACTTTTAACATGATACATGGATTCAACAAATTTATTATCTTGATTAAAACGGTAAATAGAATCAAACAAAGTAATCTTAAATAATAAAAGTACTTGTTCTTAAACAAATAAAATGTACCATTACCAATTTTAAAATGGAAACCTATCATATCCAGTCTTCCTCTCTTGAAACAAGATTTCTAGACAATCAGAACATAAGAACATCTTTCAAGATCTATGTGACATCCAAAGGTCCATGATCGACTTGTAAGTCCCAATTCCTTCTATCTCGTGCCTTCATCCTCTGTTCCCCATAAACAAATATTGTTTAGTTTCGTTTATGGGGTTTTGGAAAGAACGGAATCCCCGTATCACATGAGACACATGAGTAGTGGCACCAAAATCTAACCACCAAGTATTATTAGGCACCTCTATAAGGTTCGATTTAAAACATACGAAATGTAATGTATACCTTTTTTCTCGAACCATGCCTTCCTTTTTAGGACAATCCTTTTTTCATGTCATATTTTATTACATAAGTAACACTTAAATCTTTTTCTCGAATTTGACCTCATCGGCTTTCACTGGGTCTTATCCTTTTTCTTGTCCTTCTTACCCGATTTAGCCTTGTTGCTACTAGCATCATCATAGACCGCAAGGTGAATGGCGTGATCATTTATCTTCTTTAATCTCCTTCCTCCCGCACCAACATGTCCTTAATTTCTTTGAAGTTCCATTTATCCTTAATGGTGTTGTAGTTCACCTGAACTCACCAAATTTACCAGGACGGGAATTATGATAAACTGTCAATGAATGTTTCACTCACATTCATCCCCATGGTCTTTTGCTTTGCCGCTAGGTTGGATATTTCTTCATTACAGATCGTGAATTGGTTGGGGCCAATCAAATTTCTTTGTAATCACTCACTCATAAGTCATCTCTACAATAGATTTGTCGACCCAATCCATTTGGGAATGTCACGCCCAATCTAGATAAGTAGAATTAAATATAAAATTGATCGGAGTACAACTCCTGGATAATCATAAAAACTTAAATTCGGCGAGGCCATATCCAAAATATTATACATCACACTACAAATACACAACGGAAGTCTAACATGTAGTAATATTCCAAATACGAGTTAAGTACAAGCTATATAATAAGTTTGAATATCCAAAATATTAATACAAAAGCAATATTCATATAATTCCTAGAAATTATTCCACCAACTTCAACCTTGATTCGGAAACCCTTCATCGGACTCCTCAATGTCAAATCCACATGTCTCTCGAAAATTTTAAAATTAGTGGGGAGAGCTAAACAAGCTCGGTGGTTGGGGAATGGTGATAATGATATTTTTTTAAAAATTTAATTTAGTTTTTTCCCAAGCTTGAGCAAAGGAATTGAGTTTATATTTTTAAAATTTACCAATTTATATAAGTGTACATGTCATGGCATACAAGCAAGCATTGTTACAAAAAAATAACATTTCGTTAAACCGCAGTTTTCCGAGAGATAGTTTGACAAGAATAAGGTTTAATAAAATCAAGCGATTAAAGAAACAACAAGTAGTAGCAATAACAAACAATTACGCAAACTTTAAATATTTTTCGGACAAGCGAGTAGAAGCATTAAAGAGCAACAAGAACGCAGCAAACAAGAACGTGCAAACAAGAACGGGCAAACAAGCGGGAACACCGTGCTAACAAAGTCATAATTGAGGTGATCGGGCTACAATTATGTCGTTCTACCTTATGACTCCCAAACAAGAATTGACCAAGTCACGAGGCTACCTTATAACTACCCCACACCGCAAGGCGAACAAGCAATACAAATAATCCAAAAGTGATATGAAAATCGATTTTTTTGTGTCACACGCTCAATTCAAGTACAATAATACACATAAGAACTTTTAATGACTCACAGCCCAAGCAAGAAAGTTGAAAATCACAATTAACAATTTTATACGGGTAAAATGATATATAATCAGGATTCGAATTTTATCGTATATTAATATTAACCGAAAGACTTCTAAGTTAAAACCTTCAGACTAATTGTTTATTAGTTGATTCAGTCTAGTTGTTTCTAAATTTCCATTAGGATTTGAGCTTTTAAAATTTGTAGAAAAACCTATAAGGTTCTAGAATTTAGAGGTTATCTCAATAATGTCAAAATCAACAAAGGCCTCAAGTCTTACGTCTTATAAACTGACCTCTATGGTTATAATAATCTGAAATTTTAGTTTAAGGCTTAAGATTTTTCACGTTTTGCAAACTAGTCCTTTAGTTTCTCAAATATCTCATTGTTATCTCTAACTTTAAATATTTCAAAGTGATCCATTCTCATAACAAGAAAAATTAAGGAAAAATATAAAATTAGTTTCCAGCAAAATAGGTCAGCCCCGACAGCAGGAAATTTCAGTTTCTGAGTTTAAATTTTTGGAAATTTCAAATTAGTCCCTAGTTTTATGATAAATCGCCTATTTAACCTCAAGATCAAATTTTCTTTTTAAAACAACCCCAAAGCACTTATAACCCTTTAAAAATAGACCCTACAGTTTATTACTTCACAGAATTATATACCTATACCTCTTATTTTCAATAATTTCAGTTTAGTCCCTATATTTTCTATTTTTTGCAAAAGTGGTTTCCAAGTTCAATTTTTCTTAAATTCAACCTCAATACATCCATGTACTTCCAAAACCAAGACAACATCTAAAATAATATAAAAACAGCCTCAAATTTCGAAATTGCAGTTTACTACCCAAGTTTCCAATTATTGCAGTTTTAATCCTCAAACTCCAATTAAATTCCAAAAATGACTATAAATCATTTGAGAAACATATAACAACACCCAAGCACATAAAGAAACATGATTTTCATGATATTTAAAGAATTTAAACATGCTTTACAAGAATTGAAATGAAATCAAACCATTTAACAAAAGAGTTTAAGCTTTATTTTACCCACCTTAATAGTTTTTCCTCAATTTTCTTCAAATCAACAATTTTACCAAAATCCCAAGTGAAGCTTCCAAGTGAATATTAACCTCCAATTGGCTTCCTATCTCACGGTTTTTACTGAATTTTTCCTCCAAATTGTGGCTCTCAAACAACACAACTTTTATGTCTAATATAATAGCTAATCTTCCTTATGGATTTGAGGAGTTTGAAAAGTAAGTGAAAAGGTGAAGAAAAGTTTACTCTCCCACACTCAACACTCACGGCAGTGGTTCAATCAAAAGAGAGATTTAGTTTGGTATTTTGTCTTGTTTGTGGAGAAGGACAATTACTTTGTTTATTTTGTTTTGTTTGTAAGGAAAAGTAGATGAGATGAAACAAAGATATCTTCAACTACTCACCATATTTTCGGCAGTGAAGGAGAACAAATTGGGCAATTCTAACATGTGGTGAATTTGTAAAAGTACAAAGAGTAGTAGTGTGGGTGATTTTAAGCCAAGCAAAAGGTTAGGTGATTGTGTGGTCAAAATGAGATTTGGTCAATAAGTTGGTAGAGTATTTTGATTTAAAAAGATTAGTGTAAATAATGTATACGATCCATTTTAGGGTAATGGGTAGAGTTGATGGATCAAATTCAATAAATGGATAGTGAAGATTAGTGGTTAGTCAAGTCCCTAAATACTAAAATCATCTCTTAATAAATATGACTCTAATTTAAATCATACTAATATTATAAAAGTCTAATATATGTGAGTCGATCTAACTAGTGTAATAAATCGAATGAATCGAATTATAGAATTACTAACAAAATAATATAAAATAAATTAACAAAATGAACTTAATATTTAAAATATTTATTATATAACATATTACCTTATAATACGATTCTAGAGCCTCACAGGGAATATTCTTTTACTTTCATCATGAATTCCCTCAGCATTACTGGTCTTATGCATCGAAGGCTTAATGTTTTCGACCATGGTCATTCTCATAAGGTTCAAGCTCATCTGTTAGAACGCTCCCAAGCCTCATACGAGACTTGTCGCCTTCGAGCATGGTTTCTTAGGGGCCTTTCATATGTCATCGTGGCAAGGTCCAAATCCCTAATACCTGAGTAAATTGGATCCTGTTTCGGACCAATCGGATAGTTTAACCCGTTGAACTTGACGATCGTATTTCCCGATGCTAAGAGGTTCAAAGAAGCGCAAACATTTATACATTCTCACCAATTATAGCTTTGAGTTAACTTTAATTGTTTCATAAAACTTTACATACTGAGACTTTAAGAATGTATTTAAGTTCACCTTTGGGCAATACTTAAATACATAAATAACATAATTGATGCCAAACTATTCTTTAACAGATAATCATAATATATAATAGTCAAATAGACATGCTATCTTTGGATATACACACTATTTAACTCAAATAAGAAGATTAATCTCTTTAATATTATATATTATATGCAATGGTCCACCTTTAGGTGACCTCCCAACAATATAATATACCATTTCAATTGTTCAATCTATCATTTATGTAATTCTTTAGAGGCATCTCTATAATCCTGAGCAATCAAAATACGCTCAATTAAAGTGTCTAAATTCTCATTCGATTAGGTCACTTTGGTGGCTAACCAACGATCTATCACATAAATGTGAAGTATACATTGTCGCACTAGAATAGTCACGCCCATAAAACCACGCTCCGCCGGATGACTAACCCGAGGACTCGCAAAACCACTATTAGAAGGGAGCCGAAAGGTTTTCCTGTACCCACTCCGACGCTCAAGTCGATGTCGCTCTATAGAGAAAATGTGAAATAGCACAAAGATATTGAAAAGTGTATTGAAATTCTCTCTCGGAGGCGTGCACTTTTTCGTGCTCTATTTATAAGTTTGGCAATTAGGGTTGCGTGGTTGTCAAGCCAAGCTAAAACCCCAGCTAAGCGCACGAGCTTACGTTAAATATTCGTTTTGGGCCACGCACCTCCCAAGCCCAATAGCTCGGAAGGCCATTAAGTTTACTCAATATTAGGGGGCCCAACCCACTTGGTTGGTAGGCCCTTAAGTTTGTCCCATGATTGGGGCCCGACCACGACGTCGGCTTTATTGGCTTTGGCCCAATTGTTGGTTCAAACCCCAAAGCTAACTAATTAACTCGGATCGCCCAATGATAACAAAGTCGGCCCAATCACCGAGGCCATTTAACATTTGGGCTGCCTTTGAGGTCGGGACGGACCTTACACACGCGGCCCATTCCTTGAGCCCATTTTAGTCGGTCGGCCCAAATAAGCCCCTATCAATACACTTTAATATTCAAGAACTTTAATCGAGTTATTGTTTTTAACAAATTTCAAAACTTCATATATATATGTATTATATAACTACATCCATATATTTATATGCAACAAATATATGCATAAAACTGGCTTAAGATTCAGAAACAGAAATCAGAAAAATAATGACGCAAGATTTCAGTCTTACATAAAATAATAATTACATAATGAAGCCTCGCATGCAATTCATAAAGTTGTACAAACAAAAGTTATTGCACATTTCTATAATCATTTTAGCTATTATGATATATTATATATATAATACTCATTATGATTCTGCAATGTGACGTACATTTAGAATACTCCATAATTTCCATTATCTTTTTTTTTTTTTATTGATGACGGGGAACCGCATAGCCTACTTCTTCGAGTGCGACTTGGATAAACCCTCCGACGACGTACTTAGCCTCAAACTACGCCAACCAGGTAAACCACACTAGGCAAGCCATGTGCGATGCTCAACCAAGAAAGTGTTGGTAGGGGGAATCGAACTCGTGACCTTTCACCCCGCGCCACCTACTCCACCAACTTGCTACCTTGCGGGTATAATTTCCATTATCTATACTTCTAATATATATATGTTTGATCAGATCAAGTATAATTCCAAATCAAAATGACACTCATATACAAAACTTTCTTAGCTCCATTCTCACATAAATCAAAATTTAATAACATTTGTTACTCTTACGCCTACAACATTTAATAGTATATCAAACAGCATATGCGCATGGCTTTTGTATGCGCATAACAAAATCAGATTTCATCATTCACCATAATTTAATGCGGAAAACTTGATTCGTGGCATTTAGAATTTTAATATAAGAATGAATCAACAAATTAATTGAAAAATCACGAATTTCTCAAATAGGACTCTGATACCACATATAAGCTTTAAATAAATTTCTTTAATATTCTTTTGTGAAATTCATACAAAATTCTTTAATTCCCAAAACCTTGGGAATTCATAATCTTCACGTAGTGTAGAAAATAAATTAGCATGGCTTAATATATACCTTAATCCATGTTAAGTTTTCTTCAAATTTATTGTATAACTTTCTCTTCCTCCGCACCCTTTCTTTAAGCTTCTTCTAATAGTGTGAAGATTATAATCACTACGCCTCTTTTTATATTCTCGAATTATATACGTTATATTCTTAAAGAGAGGGTGAGATTTATTAACTTTTATCCGTTATTTGTAGAGGAAGAGGGAGGTTTTCATCTCCCATGTCTTAACATCAATTAATACTTATCTTAACCATCAAAGAGAAACCTTTAATATTAAAACAGTAACATTTATTTCATAGGGGTCATTAATAGAATTTAGTATTCTATCATATAATACACATTTACGAATAGTTTTGAGGTGTCGAAAATGATCCTTATGAATAGTTTTATGGTTTTAAAGGGTACCTAGTAAAAAAAGTTAGAAATTTTCGAGCAACAACCCCTTCCGATGTGCCACTTTGGAAGTGATATTCGTTGTTTTTAGTCTCCATTTATGGGAGTTTTCTCGGCTTCCCCCATGAGAGATTTTCAATTATCTTTTGAAACAAATTTGTCCTCATAGATGACTTTTTAATTTCTGTGAAATAAGTTTGTCCCAATACGTGTTTTTGTTCGGAAGATTCGGATGAGTCATTGTGATAAAACGAGATCAATTCAATTACTATGTGCTTTATTCAAAGAACTCGTTGCTTTTATTCTAGATATGTGTAAATTTAACATCTTGTAGGTCTTGCAAATCGATTTACTCATATTGTTATTAGTTATAACATTCTAATTAACTTTCTCTGCTCTTATCCCCCGGTCGCTTTTGTTCCTCTTTCTTTTTTTTCTCTCATCTTCTTAAGGAGAATATAGGAGAACGGGGAGGTAATTTTCAATGCTTTTAGTTTCAATAAATTTATTCTCAATATGTTACTTTTATTTATCCCTAATATATGACTTTTATTTGTCCCTTATACGTGATTTTTCCAAAAATAAGTTTGTCTTATATGTGAGATTTTGTTCAAGATTCAATGGACCATTACCGTGATGACACTTGACAGAAACGAGATCAATTTATGTGGTATGTATTTTGTCCAACGCCTTCGTTGCGATGCTTTATGATTCTATGGACCCATTTGATATGTATTGATTTAAACTTTTTGTTTTAGATCTATATATGTCTATGATCCTACATGCAACTATTTTTCACTTTGTAATCAATTGCAATTTTCTTCTAACGAATAATGATTCGTAAAAAATTATTTTGATTCTAAAGAAAAGGTTAAAAGACTCTTCTCGGATGAATAAATTTATTTTGATGCCAAAGAAAGACTCTAAATATCTAAATCTGATTCGATTTCAATTTTTAATTATTTTAATGTGTCGGATATGTGCATAAACCAAAAATAGATAAACGAAAAGAATTGTAAAGGAACTAGTATTGGGTCCGAATCTATGTGTCTTCGGCTAAAGTGAATTTTCTCTCTACGGAGTGCGAGCCGTCCTCCATTTGGTGGTTTTACTAGGGTTTATGGTGTCTCCGCCTCCTTTACGTTTCTTACCTAAAATCCATTGCATTTATTCCTCTCATTTACTTCTCTCATTTATCATTACATGCATTCAATAGAATAGTTTCCTTAGCTTCTTGTTCATCTCTCTCGTTTGTAAGCCTTCTTGTTTTCCCCTGTTCTAGCTCTTCTTTTCATTTTTGCTTTTGTTTAGCTTGTTTTTTCTTTTTCTTAACTCTGTTGGTTTCTCTGTGTTTCCTAGGTTTGGGTTTTGCTCTCCGAGTTTCAACTTGGATCTAGGGTTCCCGCCGATGGATAACGACGTGGTTGAGAAAATTTTCTCTGACGGGAGGAAGAAGAAGGGGTTGCTATTGAAAAAAAAAAAGATATCATAAGCGATCAAGAGTGTAATCGGAGCCTTTTTGGGAAGATATTCGGCAAAGAAAGCAAACTTCACGGGACTAAAAACACTACGGCGATCATTTGCCTCGTGGAAAGAGTCATTTGTCATCCGTGAAATTGGCTTTAACATGTTCCATTCGTTTTTAAAACAAGATCGGATAAACAGTGTCCTCTGAGTCGAACATGGAACTTTGATAATCGGTTTCTAATCTGAAGGAATGGAAAATGGGAACGATGTTACTAAAGAAAGTTTCAACATTGTTGAAGTCTGGTTCAAGTTTGGGACCCGCCTTTCAATTGGTTGTCTTCCGAAATCGGGATGAGAATAGGAAAAATTTCCACCTTTCTCTCGATTTCCATATCCCCGAATCGGGAATCCAAGAGGAAGACACATAAAACTCCTAGTCTCGATTAATCTTGATAAACCATTATTGAGGGGTACCTTCATTAGCCGGAAGTGAATCTGTTTGGGTGAGTTTCAAGTATGAAAAAATGGTTGGGTTTTGTTTTTATTGTGGTTTGGTTGGGCATTCGGACTTTGAGCGTGTGAGAGGAAAAAGAAAGAGTTGGGTTACGAGAGGTTCCAAGAGGGGCAATATGGAGAATGGTTAAAAGCGATTTATGCCTTGATACATCGATGAGCCAAAGTAAAACAGCTTTGAAAAAGGCCGGAAAAAAGATATTGTGGGTGATAGAGAGGCGAACCGATCATATACATGATGGGAATGTGGGTCGAAAATAATTGTGGAAAACATTCGATCATCCCCGCTTAGTGATTAAGGAGAATATGCCGACGTTAGTGAATGCGAATGTCGGTTACTAATGAGAATCAACACTCAATCACTAAAGGAGGAAGTGTTAATGGGAACACCACGGTGGTTGTGAATGGCGTTAACAAATCAGCAGAAAGCAAGAATAATGCGACGAGTATGGATTTTACGAGCCATCCTGGGTTTGGTAGGAGAAGACATGGATACTTCAACTTGTTGAGGTCCGAATTCAAAGATGATACCCCGAGAGTACCCTTCCAAGAGCTACCAAATTTTTCCTCTGCTAAAGGAAAAATGAAATGCATTTCCCCAGTCAAAAATGAGAAGAATAAAAAAAAGTTATTCTGGGAGGTGATGGGAATACATCTTCGCTAATAACTGAAATAGTTTTGGTGGGGGAGAAAAGAGGAAGAGTGGCAACGATGAAAATTCGGATCCTAATGCCATAGGAGGGAAATTTAAAAAGGTGAAACGAAAAGGAAAATACTACTAGTGTGATCGCAATGGTGGAGGAGACCAGCCCAAATTGGTCTCAAATTGATCAATGATGCTCTCCTGGAATTGTAGAGGTTTGGGAGGACCTCTACAATTCCTCAATTAAAGGAGATTTGTAGATCCCACCACCCGTTATTTGTTTTTTTATGCGAAACCAAAAAAAAAAAAGAAATTTATTGGTACTTGTTTGTAAGCAATTTAAATGTGGGGATAGATGGATAAATGTGGATTCTATGGGTTTAAGTGGCGGTTTGATGGTTTTTTGAACTCTCTTCACAAGATTTCTCAACATTTTGAGAGTCAATTCGTGTTGAAATTGAGTTTGAGCACAAAGGGATTAGAAGTTGGATTATTTTTGTGTACGCTAGTGTGGATTGTAATATCATGAAGCAACAATGGGCTTATTTGATCCAAGCCAAAAGAGAAAATGGGGTGATAAGTGGATTATGGGAGGGGATTGGAACGAGATTACTTGCCCAAGAAAAGAATGGTGGGAGGGCTAGAACTGCTCAAAGTCAGTCAATTTAAAAGAATTTATCGTGAGAAATAAATATGGAGGAGATTAAATTTTCTCGACATCCTTTTACATGGTCAAATCATAGAGAAATGGGAAGGTCATATTGAGGAAAGATTAGATCGTTTCTTTGGATCTCCTGGGTTGGATCTTTGGACCACCCCAAGGCCGTAGTTAACCATATCTCCGAGTGGCCTCGAGATCACTTTTTGATGGCTCTTGATCCACTCCAACAATCCATAAAAGAAAACAACGGTTTTGTTTTGATCAAAGATGGGCACAAATGGAGGGGTTCAAAGAAATTGTGGATCAAGCTTGGAAGATCGTGCATCGGGCACTCCAATGTTCCAAATTCAATCTAAAATCGTGGAGTGTAGAATTCAGATTTTGAACTTTTGGTGCAAAAGGCAAATTCAAATTCTTCGAGACAAATTGTCAAATTAATCGAAAAATGGATGCTCAATTGTTTGGGTGGCAACAGGGATTGGAATGAATGGGGTAATCTGAAAAATGAGTTGGAAGGTGCTTACAAAAGGGAAAAAATTTATTGGAAAAATAAATCAAGAGTTCAATGGCTTAAAGAGGGCGATAAGAACACAAAATTCTTTCAAGCTTGTGTTAAACAAAGAGAAAAAAAACGCCATTGTGATTGATCGGCCAGGGGAAGGTGTGGTTTGCGATAATCAAGAGCTTATTGAGAAAAGAAGTGGTTGGTTTTTATCGGATCTTTTCTCAACCTCGGGTACTACTACCAAGCATCAATCCTTGAAGGAATACCTAGATCCATTGATGACACTCAACGAGATCGATTTCCAGGCCGGTGGAAGACAAGGAAATCCGACAGCCCTCTTCCAATTACATCCGCATAAGGCCCCGGGCCCGACGGTATGACTCCTTTTTTCTTCCAATTTTTTTTTTTTGGCCTGTGATATTTAATGATATTTGCAAAGTCGTTAAGAATTTTTCTCTAATTCAAATTGCTGAAAAGTATCAATCATACCCTTATCACCCTCATTCCCAAAATCAAAAATCCTACCTCTATTTCCCACTTCCGTCTATTAGTCTTTTGCAACGTCGTGTACAAAATCATTTCTAAAATCTTAGCTAATAGAATGAAACCATGTCTTCCATTTTGCATTAGTGAGAGCCAAACGGCTTTTATCCCGGGAGGCTTATTTGTGATAATATTGTCATTGCGCGTGAATGTTTCCATTTTATTCACAATCATCGAAAGGGTGCTAAAGGGTTTATGGCTTTAAAACTTGACATGTCCAAAGCTTACGACAGGTTGAATGGGGTTTTTTATTGAAAGTTATGGAAAAAATGGGATTCCCTGTCTGTTTTCTTTTGTGGATCAAATCTTGTGTGGCTACTACCTCATTTTCCTTCATGATAAATGGAGAAGCATGTGGGTACATTCAGCCTTCTATAGGCATTAGGCAGGGGATCCTCTTTCCCCATATCTTTTCATAATTCTCTCTGAAGCCCTTTCCAACCTCATTCTTCAAGCCAAGCTCAACTCCCAGTTTAGGGGCATCAAAATCTGCAAAGCTGCTCCTATGATCTCCCATTTGTTTTTTGCGGATGATTCCTTCTTATTCTGTGAAGCATCCACTAGTCAAGCCTCTTCTCTTAAAACTCTTCTTGAGTCATATTGTTCAGCAACTGGTCAATTGATTAATCTGGAGAAGTCTTCTATCTTTTTAGTCATAATGTGGCCTTGGATACTAAAAACTCCATTTGTCAAACCCTTGATGGTGTTCAAGTCCACACTAAGGTTAAACATCTTGGTCTTCCTCTTCTTTTAGGTAGAGCTAAGATTGACATTTTTAGGTATGTTCTTGAGTCGGCAAATAATAGGGTGAGTAATTGGAAGCATGCTTTTCTCAGTCAAGCTGGTAGAGAGATTCTTATCAAATCTGTTCTCAATGCACTCCCCACGTATGTGATGTCTTGTTATAGACTACCCACAGACACTTGCAAAGATCTTGCTACCATCTCATCTCGTTTTTGGTGGGGTTCCCCTGAGGGACAACATAAAATTCATTGGATGAACTGGGCTAAATTGACTAGGACTAGAGAAGAAGGGGGTTTGGGTTTTAAGGACTTTCGTAGCTTTAACGATGCTCTTTTATCAAAACAATTATGGAGACTCCTTACTAGCCCTAACCTTCTTATGTGTAAACTTCTTAAAGCCAAATATTTTCCTAAAGGGGCTTACTTCAGGTTGAATTGAAAAATAGTGATTCCTGGATTTGGAAAACCTGGATTAAGGCCAAATACGCCCTCCAAACTGGCCTGAAATTTTCTGTGGGGGATGGGAAGAGTATTAGGATCTGGGAACATCCTTGGGTTAGGGGCAAAACATTTCATCCCAGTTCCTAAGGTTGTTAATTGTAATCTCACTTGGGTTTGTGAACTTTTTTGTAATTCAGGTCTTATGTGGAATAAAGAGCTGATTAATCAAATCTTCTCCCCTCAAGATGCTGGAATGATCCTTCAAATCCCAATCAGAGGTCCTGAAACCAAGGATCGAATTTTTTGGTACCTTAATTCTAATGGTAGGTTTTCTGTCAAATCTACTTATTTGGCTATCCTGAATCTGAGGAATGAAGCTATTGAGTGTCGTGAAAGCAGTGGGGGAAGGAGTTGGGAAAAAAATGTGGAATGGGACTTGGAAGCTGAAAATAAAAGGCAAAATCAAGCATTTTTTATGGAGGTGCCTTCATGATATCCTTCCTACAAAGCAGAATCTTCTTAAAAAGGGTATCAAGCTTGACCCGGTGTGCAGTTTTTGTGGGGAAACAGTGGAAAATATGGATCATATTTTTTCCATTGTCCTTGGGCGAAAATGGTTTGGAAAATTGCCCTATCTCTTGGGCGGAACTCTCTCTTAGCTCAGTTTCTTTCAAAGAGTGGTGGTGGAATATTTCATCTCAAAAGAAAAAAGATTTTTGGCAAGAACGTCTTCAACTCTCCACGTATTTGCTTTGGTGGCTATGGAAAACACGGAATAGTTGGATTTTTGAAGGACATTTACTCTCAGCAAAAGAAACCGTGGAAGGAGCCACTTCGGAGTGGATTGAATTCAGCAATATTTTTTAAAAAATTATTATTGACTTCGGTACTCTGCTCTCAATTTTCTGTTTGCTGATCTTGTTTTGTTTTTTTGGAATCCTTTGCTCGCATTTTGTTGCAGCCAGTAATTGCTTGGAGTGATACTAGGGGTATTTATATCCAGTGGTCCATCTCTCTGTTCATGGGGCTTGCTTTGCTTTCTCAGAATTTTTGGTGGGACGATAATGCAGCTGATGTGGAAGATTTAGTGTTTTTGTCTGGAATTTGTAACTATATCTGTAACATCAAACTGTTAGCTGTTAGTCTTTTGTTTTTGGTGGGATCTTGCTGATCCAATTTTTGGTTACTGATCTTTGTTTTCTCCCCAATTGTATGGGGTTTCCCCTCTCAGCTGCTTTAGTGCTATGGCTGTTAGGGGTGTTTGTAGCCAGTGGGCTCTTGTTACTTTGGTGTTGAATGAATACAATCCTATCGTTTGTTTAAAAAAAAAAAAAAAAAAGAATTGTAAAGGGCAATTGTTTATAGCCATGAATCAACACCATCCCACAATTACGTGGCACACCATCTCCTCTTAAAATTCCTGGTGTCTATTTATCCACACACTCAATAGGGACAATTTAGTCCTTTGACAAATTAAACCTTATTTTCTTATAATTAAATAACACTGATGTTGTCCTTTTTCAACTTTCCAAACTCACAAACTTAGTTAACCGCAGTTTCCATTAATGGCAACGAGGACGTTGAGTCCAACTTCATTCCCAATATTACCCTCCTCAAATCCCATTTTCTCCTTTCTCTCCCTCTCCCCTTATCTCCGTCACTTCCGCCGGAAACCGCCTTCTGCCACCTCTACCATCCGCAGTAGACTCCGACGGAAACCACCGCGGGACTTCGACATGTCTGGCTCCGTCTCCCTCCGACGCGACTCCGGGTCCGAACCCTTGTTAGATTCCTCACTTCGTAAGCCATGTTTACTCACGTATATATTGGTGTTATTGTAGATTTTATTTTCTGACTGAGATTAAAAAGCGGAATTTCGATGATAGATGGGACGATCAAATATGGTGTATTTGTTTCCTGGTTGCTTTAATTGGGATTTTTGAAGTGGTTATACAGGAAAACTGCGGATTTATGATGATAATGCAGTTAATGGCCGATAATAGTGGACACTTTGTTTAATAATGACATATAAAAAGATATGATGCATTAAATCCGCTAAAGTACGTTTATTTTAGTCATTATTTTGCCGAAACTCTGGGAGATGATAATTTTGTACTCCTGGCTAATAAATGCAACAGAAAACGATGATAAGTTCCAAATGCGATAAATATTTGATGCATATAGTATGGAGAGGTAAAGAGTGAAAGCGGTTTTCTCTGTGGTTTATGCTTTGCTTGTTTGCTGATGATAATGTGACATTGTTTGCTGTGATGGTGTGAAAGGATTTGTAATCAGCACTTATAAACTAGAAATTCGAAAGAACGAACTTATTTTGAGCATGAAGAACAAACTTATAAACTAGAAATTCAAAAGAACAAATTCATGAGTAACTTGTACACAGTTTGAACTTAATGAAAAATACTTGTTCGCTTAATGCACTTAGTAAATATATTCTGTATTTTACTCGATGAATTTCCTATTCCATTTTGACAATTAAATTGAAATTTTTACTGGAAATCCCAGATATTAGAATGGTTTCTTAATATAAATAGTTGATAAATTAAAAGTATAAATCTTAGTAATTTATAAAAACATTGGTTGTGGTTAAATAGTTATCTCTGCATTTCATAATCAAACTTTTGTTTATAGTGACTCATACAAAATAATTTTGATATAGTTTGAAAGTGTGGATACAAGCAGTGTACATTTAAATGTAATAGTATAAGAATAAGTTGTATTTTTGGTTCCGAGTAATTCATTTCATATGTTACTCACACAATTAAGAATCATATTTGAAATTAATAGTATAAACTTAAGTCGTATTAGCTCCTGAATCATTCATTAAATTCGAATTTTATTAGCACAAATGTGAATTCCTCTCTAGCTGTTTTTCCATTTTTGCCTCAACGGTTTGCCACAACATATAGAAAGTTCATATACGTCTTATATATTGAATTTTCCTTGTAGGTTAACTAACTCTGATGTCATGTTGTCAGAAACTGCTGTTGGAGGATAGTAGAGAACCTCTATGAAAACCTGAAATTCCTAGGAAATTATTGAAGTTCCTTAGATATACATTATTGAAGTTCTTTGAAGCTAGTGCTTTCTGATTTCAATTTGGCCTGCATTATCTTGCAACTGTGTTCTTGCATTCCTGCCGCCTCTTCCTCTTAATTTCTGTTTCATTCAGCTGCAGGAAAAGGGGATGTGCTTGCGACCACTGTAGATAAAGATACTACCTCCTCTAATAAAGCTTCCTTGCTCAAGAAAAATATTCTACCAACTCTATCAGATTGTTTGGGGTTGACTTAACTGCAGATAACATTGCGGTTGCTATGGTATATTTTGTGCAAAGGTGTTTTAAGTCTCTCCAGGCTTGCAGTCAGTTTTTACCTGAAAGATGACCTGCATTTAGACCCTGCAGAGGTATTCATATATACCAATTATGTGACAAGTGATGAGTGGACAGTTAACAAAACTAAATTAAGACATACAGAATATATACTTAGTGAAATTGTTTCAGGTTTCATCTGGATCGTTTCTCTACATAAACACCTAAATTTTTTAAATTGGAAGCTATTGTTTTTCACTAATTTGATATCTTGATCCAAATATGAATAAATATAGTGCATGTGCTTGAACACTGAGACAAAGCCTGTTGAATCAACCTGTTGGCTCCCATGTTTGTAGAAATAAATTTATTTGACTTTCTTATAAGTTATATCATGTTCCTCCTGAAAAATATATCAAGACTTATGTTCGATGTGGTTGACTAGACAGCTATCATATCTGGTGTTTCATCACTACCATGGCTTGTTAAGCCCCTGTATGGATTCATCAGGTGGGCATCATTTTACCCTAATTGTCTATCCCTCCTTTTCCTTTTAGGTTCATCATATTCTAAACCTAGCGATGAATGTGTTGTTACAGTGATTCCTTCCCGCTTTTTGGCTATCGAAGAAGGTCGTATTTGGTTATTTCTGGGCTTCTAGGAGCTCTCTCATGGAGTTTGATGGCTACCTTTGTTGATAGCAAATATGGCGTTGCGTTCTGCATACTTCTTGGATCTCTTTCTGTTGCATTTTCAGATGTGGTAAGTCGTCACTATTTTGATTTATGGATGTAGGTAGTGTCCTCTTGCTTTACGCTTTTCTCTAGTTTCAAAGATGTTTATGGCGATAATCTTTGTAAGTCATTTAGTTTGGGAGATTAGCATGTAGGTCTTGCGGTAATAGGAGAAAGAGCATATCTTTGCCATTGTTGTACAACGATGTGTTTGGTTTTAGTTGAATAGTAGAATTCTGACATCATTATGTTTGAAGTGATGTTGAAGATTATGAAATGGCTCTATATGGGTTTTGTAGTCACCTTGTTGGTGGATTAATCTTAAGTTTATTATTTGCCTTTCAGAATGAAAATATGCTCTATAAAGAGGCCCTATTGGGGTTCCTTCATTCTTAGATTTGTCAAATGGAGATTTCAACAATTTTTTATCTCACGATTTCTAGTTTTGAACTCGTCCCATTATTTTTTATGCTTCATCCATTTCCCCACGTCGTACTCGTATGCTAGTGTGGACCTAAATAAAGCTTCATCGGTTATGAAACTAATGACACTTGTGCTGAATATTGTTCTATGAGCAATGCTTTGCATATGATTTGCCCCCACCCATTAAGTATATGAACTACTTCGTTCAAGTGAATGTGGTCATTTCTGTCGCAGCAACTAGGCTAGTCATTTGGGAAGTTTTTACTAAGTGTTGTTCCGTGGGACCCATCAGTGGCATTTGCAGCCCCATCACCATATCCAGGACTACATATCGTGCCGCTACCAGGGTGCAAAATAATACTGACTTTTTCAAGTAGCATATTGGGCTCATTTTGCTCTGGCAGTTAAGGTTGATTCATTGGTGGGTTCATGACTCCATAGTAATTGTTGAATATTGAATTATTTAAAAAAGTTGAAGAGAGATAAAAGAACACAAATATAGAACGTGATTAGGTCATTTGACCTACATTTACGCATAAAATGGCCAAAGGGCTATGAGAATTTTATTTCTTTCTTATCATCACAATCTCAGTATCACCTAAATATATAGATATAATATACATGTGAGAATATCCATGTATGTGATTCAGTAGTAGAGGCTTGTGCTATTAGGGTGATTGACTGGGGTTCGATCCCACGTAAGTGCGTGTGTTCCCTCCCCTATTTTCCTTATACATGTGAGAATACATTAATTGAGAAATTACGCATACTCCAATGGTGATGCATTATTCATAACCCAATCCATTATGATCTGATTTTGATTCTCAAAATTTTGGGATCACATTGATCTTCCTCGTGGCTCGCATGTTGCTTTGACCAATATTTTGCATTTGCTTGAGCTCACGATGGTAGTATCTTTTAGATGCACTAAATTTATTTATCCAAATTAGCTTGCCAAATTCTGTTGTGTAGTATAGTAGTTGGTCTTTATCCATCATTTCATTTCTCAACTAGCTAACCTGTGGAGATAAAGCATGCTGCAGGTTGTCGACTCTATGGTAGTCGAGAGGGCTCGTGGTGAATCGCAAAGCATGTCTGGATCGCTTCAGTCGCTATGCTGGGGTTCGTCCGCTTTGGGGCATTGTAAGTTCCTACTTCAGCGGCTCCTTGGTGGGTGCTTATGGTGTGAGGTATGCCACATGGTCTATCTTTTCATTTATCATTTAGGGATAATTACAAATACTACCCCTGAGGTTTAGCTTAATTCAAAAAAAAAATCAGTTATCTTTTATAATTACAAAATACCCCATTGAGGTATTATAAATACCCCTTGCAATTTGTAAGATAGAATCAAATGGGGGTATTTGTTATTTGGAAAGATAACTGGGTTTTTGTAATTAAGCTAAACATCAAAGCTAGTATTTGTAATTATCACTTTCGTTATGTTATTTTTACTAATGAAGTTTTAAACGCTCGCAGGTTTGTCTTTGGATTAACAGCTTTGCTTCCATTGATAACATCTGCCGTTGCTGTCCTTGTGGAAGAGCAGCCAGTGGTTGGCCCGACAAGAGGACATAATCTTTTGCTCGACAGTTCTGACTTTCTTAAAAGCTCAAAAAGGAGCATTATGCAATTGTGGGGTGCCGTAAAGCAGCCCAATGTACTTCTTCCCACCTTATTTATTTTCCTATGGCAAGCAACACCACAGTCCGATTCTGCCATGTTTTATTTCACGTAAGTTGATTGTGTGAGTACTTGATGGTTATTCAATTTCCTATAGGCTCTATTTGGATTGATGGATTTCGAGCTAAGGATTCAATCCATAATATGAATTGATATTGTTTGGACGAAGTCATTGTATGGTGGATTTCAAATCCTTGGAAGCTACGTTTGGAGTCATTTGGAGGATTTCAAATTCATCCTAAATGGAGTCATTTGAAATCCTTCTTGCCAAATCCTCTCCCCAAATCGAAATCCTCCCATCCAAATGCAACCATAGTGTCTTCTTAGTGATGACTGTTAACTAAGAACTTTATCTTTGCAGTACAAATGAACTTGGTTTTACTCCGGAGTTTCTTGGACGTGTGAAGCTCGTCACTTCTGTTGCGTCGTTAGTTGGTGTCGGTTTTTATAATGGTTTCTTGAAAAGTGTCCCTTTGAAAATATTTCTCGTGACCACTCTTATTGGTTCAGCTCTCGAATGACTCAAGTAAGATTTCATGCATTCTTCAAAAAAAGGTCAATTTGGATTATTTGCACCTTCCAATATCTATTAGGGATAATTACAAAAAGTCCCCTTAGTCTCGGGCTGATTACAAAAAAACCCAGAGATTTTTGAAAACTGCAAAAAAAACCCTTGAGATTTGACTCTATCTTACAGTCCCCTCTTCATAAACAAAAACATTTCAAAACCCGCCTAATAGTTATAGAAAGAAATATTACAGTTACCCCTTAAATTTAACACAAAAGCAAACCTGATGGGTTTTTTTTTGTAACATTGGAACATTTCCGTTTTTTTTTTTTTGTAATTAGCCCAAACCACATTTTTTTGTGTGTAATTATCCCTATCTATTATGTAGTTAAAGTGAACTTCTGTACATTCTATTAGGTTTTGCTTGTCACCGGATTGAATCGACAGTTTGGTATAAGTGACGAGTGGTTTGCGATTGGCGACTCATTGATAATAACAGTTCTTGGTCAGGTATTTCTGTCTGCTGCTATGGTATATGATTTATATGTGGGGTAATTCAAAAACAACCCATGAGGGTTGGCATAATTACTAAAAATTCCAGCTATGTTTTAAAATTACAAATACCCACTTGAGTTTTGTAGTTGTGTTATAAATACCCACCCCTCAATTGGTGCAATTTGTAAAATAAAGAAATATATCAAAGTGGTATTTGTAATTTTGAAAGATTATTGGGTCTTATATAACTAGGCTAAACTGCAAAGGTAGTATTTGTAATTATCTCTTTATATTTATAGCCTACTTCCATACATGCAAGGGTGACAAGTTTTCTTCTCAGGTATCATTCATGCCTGTTCTTGTATTAGCAGCAAAAATATGTCCGGAGGGCATGGAAGCTACTCTTTTCGCAACGCTCATGTCCATATCGAACGGTGGCAGTGTTCTCGGGGTTTGATCGAGCTGGGCTAACTCAGCTCTTTGGCGTCACCAAGGACGAATTTAGCAATTTGACTTCTCTGATTATTCTTTGCAATCTTAGTTCATTGTTACCTTTGCCTCTACTAGGTCTCCTTCCTCAAAATATATCTGATGTCGATTCTAAAGAGAGCGATGACATTGAAATGAAATCGAACTGAGTCTGAAACCTGAGAACAATAATTTTTAGGAATATTAAAAGGGTGGATACATAGTTGTAAGTAACAAAAATGGTAATTTAGTTTTACAAAGCTAGTTCAAGCTTGTCATTTGATCTCTTTTTGTATTTGCTAGGCTTGTAGGTCAATATATCGTTTCGGTATTTTGTTGTCCATGCAGAGATGTATATAATATAAAATTTTCTCAAGAGATCCAAATATTATTTGATTAGATTATCGCTTGAAATAATTATGAAGCTTTATGTACACAACACGAAATGCTCTTTGTTTTACTATTTACCCCCCCAATATTTTCTTTTATTTGCAAAAACATCCAAGTTAAAGATAACATATACTTTGATGTTGGGTACATGTGTGAAAGATTCGAGTCCAGCAGCACGCATTACGATTCAATTTGTTTAAATTTTCATCGACTTTAAAATATGGGAAGTGCTAAATGGTCATATTATGGCTAGCCATAAACGTAGGTGGATCATTTATTATTAATATTTAATGATGTTTATGTTACTGAATTTACTATAAAGTCCTTAATCAATTTTGGCTCCAAATCAAGTGCAAATGGCGCCTAAATTCCTACAGTCCTACTATGCAGATGATCACAATTAGTAGTTGAAGAATTTCTTAAAAAGTGAACTACATTGAAAATACTGGAAATTTGTGTATATTGTTTGCTTAGTAATTAATTTCAATTTATATAATATGAGTATCTATTTAAGATTTTTAAGATTAAATGATTCAATTAAACAATTATATATTTTTATTTAAATTTGAGAATTCTATGTACTTTTAAGATTTTAATTAAATATAAAATTTGTAATGCCTGGTATTTTGTTCATTTAATAATATATTATACAATTAATAATATCAAATAAATTATTCGTTCGATATTTAAAATTATCATCATTTTTATTTAAAATGATGACATTATATTGCAATAGTTTAATCGTCTTATGTGAAATTCAAACCGAATACATAATTGTCGAAGTTTTTTTTTTTTTGGATCATTTGATTTTGGACTATGATAAAGTGTTATAATTTATTTGGGGTATATCCCAGATAGATTGAGGTTATTGAATTTTATTTTAGATAAATTGCCGGAAATACCTCCTTTTTGGGGAAAAAGATATTGTTTATGCTTAACTGACTTTGTACACTCCGAGTTGAGATTTTTTTTTATGCTCATGCATATTTTTTTGGCCATTTTTATGCTTTTATTTCTATATTATTTTATATATTATTTATGTTGTCTCGATGTTGTTTATATTTGTTTCTATATTGTTTCGATGTTTCAATACAATTATTACCTATTTTTTGTACTCTTTTTTTGTTCATGTGTTGTTTTATGGAGTATATTGTTTCTGTTGTTTAAGGGTTATTTTCTCTAATGATTTTAATGTTGTTCTGATATTTTTTTATTGTTTCCATGTAGTTTTCAATGTCTCAATGAACTTTTTACCTATTTTTTATTTTTTATTTATTGATGTGGTATTTTATATATTGTTTATGTTGTTTTCTAGGTTGTTTTTATAATATTTTTAATGTTATTTTGATGAGTCTTTGTTATTTCCATGTAGTTTTCGATGTTTCAAAATTTTATTACCTATTTTAAACTGTTTTTGTTCATGTGGTATTTTCTATATTATTTCTGTTATTTCTGGGTTGGTCTATATAGTTTTCAATGTTGTTCGTTGTTTTTCTTATTTGTTTACATATTTTTGATATTTTCAATGCATTGAAACAAAAACTAATTGTGTTTTTCTATTCATGTGTAATTTCTATATTATTTCAATGTTTTTTTAATATGTATTGTTTATGTGTATATTTATTGATTGTTAAGATTTCGAAAGATAAAATTGATTATTTAATGGGAGAGAAATTATTTTTCACTAAAGTTTTATTAGATGAAACAAGTTTAAAATAATCATGAAACAACAACATAAAAAAATCCAAAAACAAATTGCGGGAGCATAAACATGTCCTAAAAAGGCCGAGCATAAAAAAGTCGAAAAAAATCTGTTAAGTGTAAAAATGTGTCTTTTTTTCGGAATATTGGGCAATTGTGTCCATAACCCTTTATTTTAACTAATCTAGAGTCCAATTATTAAAATTTAATTCCGATTAAATTAACATTGTATCCCAAATCATATAGTTCAATTATTTAATTACAATTCGGATTAAGTTAATACCACAGACATTCTAAATCATATAGTCCAACTGTTCAAATATAATTTAGATTAAATTAATAATATCATGCACATAGATATCCTAAACCATATAGTTCAATTGTTCATTTATAATTTAGATTAAATTAATATCCTCACATATATATCATATAGTTGAATTCAATTATAACTCAGATTAAATTAATGGAAGATATTTTACTAGATGTTTTTGATTAATAAATTAGCACAATTAACTAAATAATTTTTTAAACGCCAAAAAAGTTAAATATGAGCCATTGCAATAATACAATTAACTTGTTAAAAATTTGTTAAAATGATTGTAACGATATGATTAAGAATTAAATATTTCACTTTTGACAAGCCAAAACACAAAATAAAATAAATAAGTAAGTAATTCAAATCTATTAATAATAAAATTATTTGTTGCTTACCAAATATCATACGATTAATTGAAGTGATTTTATATAGCTACAGTGTGTGCAAAGTTAAATAAATATTATTTGCCAACTTATTCAAATCTTATAAAAATGAAAAATGAAGAAATTTTTATTGGACATTTTTATTAATAAAATTAGCGAACTAACTAAGTGATTTTTAAACGTCAAAACACTATGACGATATACTTGAAAATAGAACAAATAATGTGGTTTACAAAGAAAAATTTCAGAATTTGAAGTAAACAATTTGTATGATACACTTCTAAATTTTTGAATTTATTTTTTAGTATTTTAATTGGTATTTTGGATCTCCTATATTTATCACAAAACAAAATTGCAATACCAAAAATTTGCTTTTTGACAAATCCCGTAAACACAGGGTGTTGTTCTAGTGTGTGTATATATATATACACACACATGAGTGTGTGATACATGTTATATATATATATATATATATATATATATGATTGTGTGATATATGTTAATATATATATATCATGTATTTAATAAAATAATATATTGATGAACGTTTATATTTATAAGAATATATGATCTTATGCATTCATAAAATAATACATATGAACGTTTATATATATATATACACACACTTCTACTTGGAACTTGGAAGATAAATGAATTAATTTGTTGCGTGCGAAAACCAATTTCTTGAAAAGTTGAATTATTTGAAGAGGGTAAAATCTGAATTTCAAATCCAAATTTGAATTAGTGGAGTGATTAGGACTAAGGTGGGAAAAGTTAAGGGTAAGGATTAAGGTGGTCAAACAAAATACTAATACTTTTCTCATTAAAAGTGGAAATAACAAAAATATCCTTTATGGCCAGCCATAATATGGCCATTTAGATTTACCCTTAAAATATTGTATTTCAATCTTGATTTGAAATTACACACTTTGAGTTTGATTGAGAAGTTTGTCTTTCTGCATATATTTTAGGAATAATTACAATAAAACCCCTTAGGTTCAGGCTAGTTACAAAAAACTCCTGAGGTTTTTGAAAATTACAAAAATCTCATTGAGGTTTGATTCTATCACCCTTCATAAGTAAAAAATATTTCAAACTCCTTTGATATTTATAGAAATATTACAGTTCCCCTTTAAATTTAAGACATAATCAAACCTAAGGGTTTTTTTTTTATAATTTTGAAATATTTTTGGTTTTTTTTTTTTTTTATTAGCCTAAACCTCATGGGTCTTTGTGTAGTTATCCATACTTTATTATTTTCAACTAGTCAAGATTGAGTCAAGTTTTTATTTTTTTTTAAAACAAAAAATTGTGTTCAAGTTGATTTGTTATACTAACGACCCAATTTAGATAAGCTTTTAACAATCTATCTTGATTCAAGTCAATTAAAATTGAGTAAAGTTCAACTTGAGCTCGAACTCAACAAGCTGAATTATGGTGTTTATGTCATGGTGTTAGACCACTCCAACCTTTTCTGAAAACCAGAAACCATTATCAGATTTAAATGGAAAATAGTTAAGCCCCCAGAATATCACATAAAAACGCTAGCTCTTTGTAGGGGAACCTCTCATGTGGCAAACTGATTGGAATTCACATGGGGATGGCCCATTCAATTCCCACATTGGTTTAATCACAACAGAAAATATCTAATTAGAGACAATTTTCAACAATTTATTTAGCACACTAACAACCAAACGATTTTCTGAATTTGGCAGTTCATCCCCAATGAAAATGAGGACAAATTGAAATTCAGTCTACTTATAAAAAAAAAATCTAAGGATGTGTGATTGGATATGAGGGAGATTTCATTTTCGTTCTACTGGAGAATTTTTTTTACCAAACATGCAATTATTTATGAGAATTTTCAAAAAAAAATACTTCTCTCATTTTCATTTTTTTCTCATTTTTTCTCTTATCAATCACGTCTACACATTTTTTCACAAAAAACTAATCATTATTACACATTCTCCCACAAATTTTACTATTCACTCACTCACACATTTCTAACAACCAATCAAATCCAATCATTATTTTACTATTTTTAAATCAAATCAACTTTCATCATTATTTTTTCATCTCACATCCAATCACACTCTCAAAATTCATCTTTTTTCTTCCAAAATTTTTTTCAACACTATTCTCTAATAAAATGAAAGCATATACAATCGCACTCCACCATAAGGTATTTAGAAACACTCACTTGAAATTTTTACTTGCGTAACAAACACTCCCTCAACAAATACAATTTATAAAATATAAACAAATACTAAGGAACAGTTTGTAAAATATAAAAACAAATATGAAATGACAATTCGTAGACTAGAAACAAATATTAAGGGTATTTGTAATTTTGAACGATGATCGATTTCTTTTAATTAGACTGAACTTCAAGGATGATTTTTGTAATTAACCTTACAAATGAAGGAAAGAATTGGTTAGTTAGTATATAGTTTACTTTCACAATATAATGATGTAGGGGAATCAGCTTTCTAATCCATTTGTATCGTGCTGACGAAATTATCCGAAACCACAATTGTTTATCTTACTTATTGGTCTTATTTTCTGACATTGATACTGTAGGAATCCCATCATTAATTCTGCATTTAAAAATAATGATGACTTTTTTGTTTTTTATAACTGCTTATTGCCCAATAAAAGCGACTGCTGCAGCACCAACTTATTTTAATTAAGTTGGAATGATTGCTTTAATCCTCTCTCATGCAGAAGTAGCTTGTCTTGTTTCATAATTTATGGATAAGATATTTCACTACCACCACTAGATATTTCGCGAAGCAAGAAATATTGTGCAGAGGACAACTAACATTTTCTTTAATAAATTGGGAAGACTGAAAGGGAGGCATTCAAAAAAACTGAAAAACTCATGGTTCAAAACTTGATTAATACATTTACAAATAGAGTAATACCACTTAAACTACAAGACTCGTGGTATGACCTAATTAAAATTAATATAAAAATAAAATACAATACAACGACTCTAAATATAAAACTATAAATATTTACCAATTTTGATAATGATGAAAATCACTCAATCATATAATAAATAGTTCAACTCGATAATGATGAAGATTAGTTATCCTTTCAATTTTACACCTTGACCCAAAACCTTAAATTCCAAAAAAGACAAATAGAGACACAATAAACCAAAGTTTAAGCTCAAGGATTATAGTGTAATAAAAGAAAATGTACAAAATTTTAAGGAAAAAAATTGACCTGAGTGATAAAAACTGAACATTTTCAAGGTTCAACCCAAGGGGTTGGCATACCGGTGTGCGGTTGCATTTGCAACTACTAGGTCATGAGTTCAAATCCTGACTATCATGGAGTATGAGGAGGGTTGTCCCTCCTCCCTGTAGATTAAGATCATCCCCGGAAGGACAAAGAACGGATCTCCCATAATCAAAAAAATGTGGTGTTTGTGCTGTGAGGTGGTTAAAATCAAATTTGAGGTTTGGGCTGGATTGGGCTACATTTTTTTAGGCCCGAAAAAGTCGGGCATATTTGGCCCGACCCGATAGACCGGGCTAGCCCGATTTTTTCGGGCCGACCGATTTTTTGTACATGAAGTATATATTTGGGCTGAGTTGGGCTAGTCATTTTTGCGGCCCGACCAAAATTGTCACGACTCGATCCGATCCAAATTTTTACAAAAGCTCGATGGGCTCGGCCCGGGTTGGCTCGGCCCAACCCATTACCAGCTCTATAATGTGCCCTAATTGGTGAAAAAAAAATTGATTCAAGATTCACGAATGGAAAGAGGAAAAGAAAAATAAAGAAATTGAAAGCTATGTTTTATACTACTATAAGGTATCTAAGAACATATTTTTTCCTATTTTCTATATTTTTATTTTCTTTAAAGGTACAAAGTTAGTTACCAAAATATCCCTAAATGTTTTCAAAATATTAGGGGGCCCAAGTGACCCCCTTGGTCCTAATGTAGCTTCGTCCCTATATATATATATATATATATATATATATTGGTTATGGGAGTAAATAATTAGTTACAAAGATATTACTATTTAAGTGGTCTGAATTTTTATCGAACTTCAAAAATTATATTTGAGTTGGTTTTATTATTTAACGAATCGAGCTCGAATGCGTTTTAATCGAACTGAACACGAATCTAACTCGAATAACTTAATATATCACATATTTTATTGTTTTCTTACTAATCGAGAATAACTTGATATATCACATATTTTATTATTTTCTTACTCAGGGTCGGTCTGAGGTTTCGAGGGGCCTGGAGCAAAATATAATAATTGAGGTCCTTGTGTTTACATTATAAAAATTTAAAAATAACAAAAATAATGTTACAAATGTAATTCTATTGATTTAACATAAAAATACTTATTTTAGTAATAAAAAATTACCATACTCCAACTTTAACATTTTGGTCTCATTACAATAAAGTTTAAAAAAAACATTTAATATAATTTACCATGGAGAAAAGATTTAAAAAAACAAACTATTAATGAATTAGCTATGGAAAATTGATCTTATATTTTTATTTACAAGTCATCAATCAGTTTTTCATAACCAATTAATTCCTGAAACTCACTCTCAATTACAATAATATAATTTACCATAGAGAAAAGATAAAAAAAACTATTAATGAATTAGCTATGAAAAATTGATATTCTTGTATTTTTATCTACAAGTCATCAATCAATCTTTCATAATCAATTAATTCCTGAAATTCACTCTCAATTGAAATCACAGCCAATGCAATTTTTTTTTTTGTTTTGAAATAAATAAATAAATAAATAAATAAACAAACAAAAGTCAAAGATAGAAAATGGGAAGATAAATTCAATTTTGCAACTACCAAGTATTGAACTCATGACCTTCTAAGTCTTAAAAAACACCCCTACCAATCCGCCATCTTACAATTTTTGTCATTTATATCAACCTTGATATATATACATATATACATATATATATATATATATATATATATATATAATAAAAAAACTTCGGGGCCCTTTTACCGGTTCTGTGCGGCGGCACCACCTGGTGTCGCCCTAGGACCGCCAATGTTCTTCTTGTAGGTCCCAAGGGGTGTGAGTAAGGTTTAGAAGGGAGGGGTTGAATAAACCTTACCAACTTTTCGATTTTAGTCCCTTTAAACTATTACGAGTTAAATACACATCTAAGTTAGTAAACCAAAGAGTAGCCACTCAACGACTCGATTGAGCCGTTGATAGAATAACTCACTGCTTATTCTAAACCTTAACTTGGTTGTGATGAGATTTTCAAATGGAAGACTTAACACCCTTGAATTAGGTTTAACTTTGTTTTAAACACTTGATTTTAGCACTTTGTTAATTATCGCTTGGATAGCAAATTATCAACAGATATAAAATGATATGCGAAAATAAAATGCTTGAAATGTAAATGACACAATAATTTTTATAGAGGTTCAAGAAGATGGGGTAATTCTTCTACTCCTCTCTTCTCCAACTCCCGGAGGAATCCACTAAGTATTGATCGTAGTACAAAGTGGTTATCACCCGATACAAGTCTTGATCACACAAACCGACTTGCTCCTTTGGGACTCAGTGAGATGCCTTGGTCACACACAATGGCTTCTCGTCCGACTCGGCTTTCTTCACAGTATACGCTTTGTTACTTCTTGACTTACTTGCTCAAGCTTCTTGGATTTGATCACGAAGCCCTCCAATAACTTGAGACTGGTTCGACCTTGAACCTTTCTACAATCCTCCTTGGAATGTAGACCCCTTTTGATTCTTCAAAAGTTTCCTCTTCAACAGTTTGAAGTTATCTTTCCTTCACACCTTAGTATTGGATCGATTTCCTTCGTGTTTTAGGATTGAGGATTTGCTTGATTGTGCTTGAGAATATTTTGCGGGTTACGAATTGAAAAATCTCTTGATTGTTCGTGGTTCAGGTAACCTTCTCTCAATGAGATTCCTCAGCCTTTTATAGTGAACTTTCAAAAATCTACCCGTTGAAGAGATAGGATGATTTTTTGAAAATCACTTGTATTCGTTGGCTTGTCTTGTTGCAGTCCTTGATGTTGACATTTCCTCATATTAAATGAACGTTCGTGTTTTCGAATCGACACGAGGTGCGATCTTCCCATTGGTTTATTCCTTTTGCATGTTTCTGGGACCGAGCACTTTAAGACATGGCAGCATGGAAGTATTACTTATTTAAGTAAACTTCTTGACTTCTGTGCAACGAATTCTTTTCAGTTGTCTTGACTTGACTGCAGTCTTTTATTCCCTAGGTGACTTTGAGTTAGCTTCCAATCAATGGATGACTCATCTGTCACTTCAACTTGAGACTTGGCTTCTTGAGTTGACTTGATTGACTCTTCATACAAATTGTCTCACCGATACTCCTTCAGTCGAGTCCTTGATATCTCTTCCTTGCCATACTCAGTTGCTTCACAGCGGAGTCTTCATCCTAGTCTTCAGTTGACTTCTTGTATATCCAGGCATAGCTGACTTGACTCAGCTCGTACAACCCTATCTATTACAGTACAAATTACAAGGAAAATGGGGTGCCAACTTTCTAGTCTAAGTTTTACATGGAATTCATCAAAATCTAAACAATAAATTTCCCAACAATTTCTCCCTTTTTGATGATGCCAAAACTTAAAACATACATACAAAATGTAAATGGCAAAGATACATACTGCATAAATGCATAACAGAGAATGCACGCGTAGAATCAATCTTTTTATTGATCATAACATTCTTGTCCTTTACACATCTATTTACAATGTGTATCGAGCAAACATAGTATTCTATATCTACGCAAAAATGTAGAAATTTCAATTTTCTTATTCAACAACGTCTGACTTACATACATATGCATTTACAATAGTAAAATACATGAAGGGGTGGACAACAACACTTCATCGCTTTGTCAGCTTCCTTCTTTCTTTCTTCTTGACTCTGTGCCCCTCCTGCTTCTCTTTCTCTTCTTTTCATCTTCACCGCTTTCTTCTTCTCGTAAGCTCCCTTTGCGGCTTCATCTCTTCTTTTTCTTTCATGTCTTTCTTGCCAAACCGATCTTGTCTTTTGTTCTCTTCTTCAATTCTTTTCGCATATTCAAGATTCTTCCTAGCCACTTCCCGATTGGCTACTTCATCATACCCAAATTTCAAGATCATTTCCTTCTTGCCTGGATCTACGTATTCAATGTTTTTGGGTAGAGGTCTAGGTTGAAAGCCTCTACCTCCACCACTTCTTCCTCCTCATCCGGGCGTGTATTGTATCGAGTCTTATTCTTTCCAAAGAGAGTGACCAAAGAGAGCGATCAAGCTAGTAGTCTGGTCGCTTGTCGCCTTCTTCGCACACTTGACCTTTCTCCCAAGATAAGTCCTGTGCTTGGGCTATGGACATATCCTTGAAGTATCCCTGACTCGAGCGTTTTAAACTCTTCAACAGATCTTGCTCGTTTCCATCATCTGGAATGGCATCGGTGTCTTTTCCCGGAATACCTCCGAATTGTTTCAACACTTCTAGAACATGTGCATCCGTCTTCATGTCAGCATTATCATCGCTCTAGATCAGCATTTTGTTGTACAATGCTTTGAAGTATCTGACTTATTCGAATCGCATTGTACTCTGCTGTTGACACTATTCTCTGATCCTCAGCAAAATCCCTCTCAAGTCGGTTGTGAGAGTGGCATCCCTGTTGTCCAGCCGCATATCCAGCGAGGCCTGGTGCGTTTCAATTTTCTCAATTTCTCCAAGGATAGTCTTGAAAATTGCACGCACCTCACCAATTGTTACCTCAATCTCACCGGCGACCAAGTAGAATCAAAATCGAACTCTGGGGACAATGTAGTCAGTGGGGAATCATCGGATCAGGTTTGTGGTACCGTTTCCGCTCACGAGCTGTTTCTTCTACAAGGTCAGGCACCTCAATTGAAAAAGGAAAAGTCTCTTCGAAAGCATCATCACGGACGTAAGGTATGGAATGTACAGTCGTTCGAGCCTGTGATGTGCCTTGTTGAGTCGACTCTGCTGCAGCTTTGGGAGCCTGCATAGATGACTCGGTTTCAGCTGGGCCTTGGTGTGAGGGTTTGCCACCGATCGAGCCTCACTGCCTTAATGTGCCTTCTTCGGCCTCAGTGGTTTCTGCTAAATGAATTTGCGTGTCCTCAGCTGCACCATCAGCATCATCGGAAGATGATGAAACCTGAGGATTTGGTTCATTATTAAAATTGAAAGTTTGTCGAGCAGCCTTGAATTTTGGCTTGATCGTACTTGGTAGAACATCCTCAACCGAGTCCTCTTTGGCAGGGGTTGATTCAGCTTCATCTGCGGATCCCAAGAATGTTGTATCAGGATCATCCTGGGAGTCATGAAGAGCGTTGATTTTCTCCTCTGAATCAGCAATTATGGCCTGAGGAATGCTCTCATCTCCTTGATTTTTATTTAGGGAATTCTCAACCTCCCTTAGGCCTTCATTACCTCCTGCAGTCACAATCGCAATGGGGGGCAGACAATCCCTTCGACAGCACAAAAACTGTCTTAGGGTCTTATCGATGGCATCCACAGAGTCTCAACTCCGTGGATTGCACTTTCATTGCCCAGAGTATTAACTCCCAGGGCAGATCCATCATGTGCCTCGAATTTCCCCTGGAGCTTCATTTCCTCCAAATATGACTTTTGCGCCTCTAATCTCCTTGAATTTTGACAGATTTTTCTTGTTTCCTGTCATGTGTCTAGAACAGCCACTATCCATGTACCAGGTTCCTTGGCACTCAGCTGTTCCTTGAACCTGCAATCAAGGAAATTAGTTTTTAGGTACCCATATTTGTCTGGGTCCTGAGGGGTTAGTGCTGTAAGATGATCCAACCAACCTATAGCCAAATGACTTGCCTCTAAGAGGTTGCCATCTATCTGTGCCATAATCATAATTCACTTTTGCAAATTGCTTGGGTGCAACATTTGGTGTCTTGGGTTTTTGAGATGCTTCATTACTTGTAGATCCTTTTTCCAAGATCACTCTGGGAGTTTGACTATGTGCAAAGGAATGGAATCCTATGCCAGTTTTATCTCCACACTCTTTTTGGCTCATTATAAGGTCATCCAATGATTTAGATGCCTTTGTAAATGATGCAATCACATTTTTTAGACCATTTTTCCTCTTTTCTATAGCAGTTATCTCTGTTATTAGTTTTGCATTTTCAGCCTTCAGCTCTTTGTTCTCATCAGCTATGTGACTTAGAGTACTCAACTCCTTAGTCAACTGTGAGTTTTGGCTTTTGAGCTGGCTGTTTCCTCGTTTAATAGTGTGTGTGAGGATTTAATGTGCTCACAGTCTTTCATCATTTTGCCTAATGAATCATAAAGGTCAGTGGGTGATGATGTGTGTGTGTCACAATCACTATCACTAGAATCTGAGTGAGATGAGTTAGAGTGTACCTCATCTTCTTGATCAGGTTGATCTTGTTCTTTAGCCATTAGACGATCATTGCTTCTTCTTCGAATCACTTGAGTAGTCGGCTTCACTACTCTCTCGAGTCTCGCTTCTTTTGACTTAGATGTCTCAAAGATCTCTGCGCCAACATAGCCTTTTTCTTTTCATGTCTTCTTTCTCTGAAGACTCTTCTTTCTTCTTCATTCTTGTATTTATTGACTACAAGTGTCCTGGTTGTCTACAGTTCCAACACAGGTTCTCAGCTCTTTGGTCAGCTCTTTCCGTTCTTCGATTATCGGTTCTTTGATATTCAACCTTTTGATGCTCAGCTCTCTTGGGTGGCCTATCTTCCCTTGACTTGGAGGGAGCTAAATGTCTCCTGGAGGATTCACCCTTGTTTCTTTTATAGTTCTTGTTGAAGAACTTGTTGAATCTTTTAACCATCAAGGCAGTTTCCTCCTGGTCAAAGGCTTCCTTGACTTCAGCTCTCTTCCCATCCTTGACTATAAGTGCAGCTGTTTTGGGTACAACTGTCTCCTCTTAATCTTTTCTTCTCAGCTCAAACTCGTAGGCTTTGAGGTCTGAGAATAGCTCATGGTTGGATGTTGTTGTGAGGTTCATAGAATGTCTCTTGGCCATGACCTTCATTTCCCAGCTTCTCAGAATCTTCATACACATTTCCTTCTGTGTATATTCTTTCCCAAGAGCAGATAATTCATTTGTGATCTCAGTCAATCGAGCATCCAGTTGATCCAAGGTTTCACCTGCAAGCATTTTAAAATTTTCAAATTTTTGTACAGCAACGGACAATTTGTTTTCTTTAATTTGCTCAGATCCTTCACAAATTAAAGTTAATTTATCCCGCATTTGTTTTGCGGTTTGACAAGATTTGACTTTGTTGAACATTGCTTTGTCCAAGGTTTTGTAAAGTATGTCCTTAGCCACATTTTCTAAGTTGTATCTTCTTATGTCCTCGTTTGTCCATTCAATCCTTGGTTTCTCAACCAGGGTCTCTTCTTCAAAGCAGCCTTCCTCTCCTTCACTTCAAGGTACGCTCTTTTGTACAATTATGTTCACTTTCAGTATTTGCAGTGGCCCATCCTCTATCACTATCCACATTTCATCATGTAAAGTAGGTAGATGAGCCTGCATACGAATTTTCCAGTCATCAAATTCCTCAATAGTGAACATAGGAATGCGTGTCAAATTTGCTTCCATGATAATAACTTTGCTGAAAAGAAATAGCTTTTGAAAAGAAATAGCTTTTGAAAGAGCAAGTGTTAAAAACTTCTTTGAAGGATTGGAGATCTAGTTCAGTAACCAGTGCGGAAGGCTCAATGAACCAACCACTCTGATACCACTTGTAGGTCCCAAGGGGTGTGAGTAAGGTTTAGAGGGGGGGTTGAATAAACCTTACCAACTTTTTAATTTTAGTCCTTTTAAAATATTACAGAGTTAAATACACAGTAAGTTAGTTAACCAGCAGAGTTAGCCACTCAACAGACTCGATTGAGCTATTGATAGAATAACTCAGTTGTTTAGTCTAAACCTTAACTTGGTTGTGATGAGATTTTCAGCGGAAGACTTAACACCCTTGAATTAGGTTTAACTTTGTTTTAAACACTTGATTTTAGCACGTTGTTAATTATCAGTTGGATAGCAAATTATCAGCAGATATAAAATGATATGCAGAAATAAAATGCTGAAATGTAAATGACATAATAATTTTTATAGAGGTTCGAAGATGGGGTAATTCTTCTACTCCTCTCTTCTCCAACTCCTGGAGGAATCCACTAAGTATTGATCGAGTACAAAGTGGTTATCACCCGTATACAAGTCTTGATCACACAACCGACTTGCTCCTTTGGGACTCGATGCCTGAGATGCCTTGGTCACACAGCTGGCTTCTCGTCCGACTCAGCTTCTTCACAGGGCGGCTGCCTTGTTACTTCAGCTTACTTGCTCAAGATTCTTGGATTTGATCACGAAGCCCTCCAATAACTTGAGACTGGTTCGACCTTGAACCTTTCTACAATCCTCCTTGAAATGTAGACCCCTTTTGATTCTTCAAAAGTTTCCTCTTCAACAGTTTGAAGTTGTCTTTCCTTCATAGCTTAGTGTTGGATCGATTTCCTTCGTGTGTTAGGCTTGATGATTTGCTTGATTGTGCTTGAGAATATTTTACAGGTTACAAATTGAATAATCTCTCGATTGTTCTTGGTTCAGGTAACCTTCTCTCAATGAGATTCCTCAGCCTTTTATAGTGATCTTTCAAAAATCTGCCCGTTGAATAGATAGGCTGATTTTTTGAAAATCACTTATGTTCGTTGGCTTGTCTTTTTGCAGTCCTTGATGTTGACATTTTCTCATATTAAATGAACGTTCAGCTTTTCGAATCGACGACACGAGTGCGATCTTCCCATTGGTTTATTCCTTTTGCATGCTTCGGGATCGAGCACTTTAAGACATGGCAAAGATGGAAGTATTACTTATTTAAGTAAACTTATTAACTTCTGTGCAACGGATTCTTTTCAGTTGTCTTGACTTGACTGCAATCCTTTATTCCCCAGGTGACTTTGAGTTAGCTTCCAATCAATGGATGACTCATCTGTCACTTCAACTTGAGACTTGACTTCTTGAGTTGACTTGATTGACTCTTCATACAACTGTGTCTCAGCTGATACTCCTTTAGTCGAGTCCTTGATATCTCTTCCTTGCCATACTCAGCTGCTTCATAGCGGAGTCTTCATCCTAGTCTTCAGTTGACTTCTTGTATATCCAAGCATAGCTGACTTGACTCAGCTCGTACAACCCTATCTATTACAATACAAATTACAAGGAAAATGGGGTGCCAACTTTCTAGTCTAAGTTTTACATGACATTCATCAAAATCTAAACAATAAATTTCCCAACACTTACTAATCAAGTTAAGCTCAAGCTTGAACCGAACTTTAAATTATCTGATCGAACGAAAAAATTGTTGAAGTTTGTTTTATTATATTAATGAATCTAGCTCCAACAAGCTTTTAATGATCGACCTCAAGTCAAGTATCTAATAGTTTAGGGTACGTTTGTTTAACTCTCACAATCACATTTCCTTCTCAACTCCTCCCCCCAATCAGCATCCAAACATATACATTGTGTTTCCTGAAACATTTCTCAACTAATACACATATTTTCCAATACATCACATTAAATATTTCTTCCTCAAGAAACTCCAACAATCACCCAACAAATATACCTAATTTGATTTTCAACCCTACTTTTGGTATACATTCTAAAATTTAAATTCTTTTCAAGATTTTAAAATTGAACATCAAAAAAGAATGAAAAGACTATTATTTTCCTATAAACATCCCAAAAAACTGTATTATTAGGATATCTTCACATTGAATAATAAGACCCCTTATCATTGAAGCCAATTATTCATTATTCTCTTTATTCAATGCTGCTCTTATAATCCATTAGCTCTTATAAGCTCAATAATTGTGATTATATTAAGTTAACCGCCGCGCCGCTATCTAATGGCATAACTAACAGAAAATTTTGATAATGCAGAATTAAATATGTATAACAAGCCAAACCAAATTTAGAAACTATATAGCAAGCACAAATTTAATAATGCTTTCATTTTCATCTTTGTTTTATTTAATTAGATTAGGTTAAATTAAATAATTGGTGGATTATTGAAGTGGGAATGCACGAAGAATAAGTGGTTAGGTATATATATAGTGCATGTGGTAAGGCATGTGAAGAGCATTGAATACAAAATTTCATACCTCCATTTGATGTTTTGTAAGAAGAAAACAAGAACCCATGTGGGAAATCATTGGGACCATTGCATTTAGAGCTAAAAATTACGCATCAATGAATTTGCATAATAAGTTTGTCATAAATTAAACTATTAAATGGTTATTAGCTAAACTATATTATTTGTTGTTGAGGAAAAAAATGATATTTAATTAATTAATATATAATTCAATTTATATATGTTTATTTAATATTAATTCGGGCTCTTAAAAAATAAATCAGTCCTATGGTATCCGGGACTGGTCTATAGGCCTATTTTTCCTACGCGAACTGGCCCATAAGCCAAATTCTCCTACAAGGCCCATGGAGCCCATCTCCCAGGTATAAAAGATCCCTTCTATTATCTGTAAGTTAATTTATTCATAATCTTCCTACGCATTATTATTCAATATTCGTTTACTGTTTATTATCTCGTTCACTGAGCTAACTTGAGCGTCGGAGGAGCTTCCCTGGGACAACTCCCGGGGCCCTCTGATATTTACACGTGTGTGCAGGTAAGTTCCCAGTTGAATGATATTCTAGCACTCGGATAAGAAAACGAGAAGACTTTCGGGAAGAACAAGACGAGAAGATTTCTCCCTCGGGAAGAGGACGGCGTGAAAACTTCCCCTATGGGAATAACATTAACGTGAAAACTCCTCTCGAGAAGAGGATTTTGGTCCACCCAGTTGACTTAGAGTGATCTGCCCTAAAAAGCACATCATTTTGGCACCGTCTATGAGAAAAGCTAAAGTACACAAAGATGCAAACTTGATCGCACGCACATGAAATCGGATCACAAGCTGTAGGCCGTGGCACCAGAGACCAGCAGGAAGAACGGCCGCCCGGGAGGCAGGAAGCCAGCCCTCCTCCTCCTGAAAGAGTGTCGCCCCTCCTCCATTCGTAAGAGGGGTGTCGCCCCCTCCTCCTAGGGGGCTCCAGCCGCTAAAGAAATTCGTCTATCCCGGGAAGCCTTTTAGGCTCTCCTGGTGAAGTTGCTCGTAATGCTTTGAGGCATCAGGCCACAATCGATGCCATAGGAACACCACCGCGAGCTCCACCCACCGTTGAAGACCCTGACTGTAACGGTCAGGATGAGAGAGAAGAAGGTCGCACTGAGAATCAGAATCGTGAAGAACCACCACCAGCTGAAGAATCTCAAGCAGTGCAGCATAGCCAAACCAACTTGTGAGTAACTGCATTGATGAAGAGGAGCGCTTTTGCCCATGTTATTTTGTCTGAACCTCTACCATCTGGAATAAAGACCTCCAACCTCCCGGAATATAATGGAACCGGAGATCCCAAGAGCATTTGAACAAGTTCTATGCGGAGGCAGACCTCTGTGAGATGATAGATGTTGGCATAGCCTTTCTATGTACGCTGACCAAGCAAGCCCTTGCTTGGTTCGATTAGCTCCCAGTACTCCATCATATGATGCACAATTTCGCGGAGGATTTCGTACAACAATTTTCCTTCGACAAGGAAAACTAAGTGACCATCACAAACCTATTTCAGTGTAAGGTGGGAGAACCTTTACGCAATTTCATGGGGCAACTCGTGGAGGCCGTAAATGAAGTCACCAACATCCAACAAGAGACATTGACAAGGATTCAACAGCGTATCGCCCTCCAAGAGCGTACTCAGGATAAGATGAAAGAAGGATATCTCCCCACTCTAGGAAAAATCGTCCACTATAGCAGAGCACCTAGTGAGGGAGATGAAGCATTAAAGCCACCACGAAGGAACAAGAATAAGGCCGAAGAGAATGTCCAGAGTCAGTCTCAAGGACACAAAAGGAACCCAGGACAAGTAACAATTCCATTGAATGAACCACTATCGGAGATATTAGCCGTTGCTCGGAGACGGAAAATCATAGAACCACCGCGGGAGATAAGACAGTTTTAAATGACATCAGTCCAAATATTTTTATTATTTTCACTATGATAGGGGACACACAATTAAGATTTGCATCTAGTTGAGATTTGCCATCGAGCAGTTAATTCGAATAGGTCACCTAGAGTACGTGGATTACCCGGATCGCGATCAGACCTAGAAAGATAGCAGCAGGGGACACCCCACGTCACACAAGGAGGACAATAAGACTCACCACCTTGAAAATACTTTATCCCCGCAACACGAACTTCGGACAACACCTCCCAGATTGGTCTCGGATCGCTTCATCTGCATTGCCCTTATAGCCGAGACTCGCCAAGAAGTAAGATATTGGCAACACTACTGGCAACACACAGGGACTACCTGAAAACATTAACTAATGACACTAAAGGCGAAGTGAATTCTCCCAGCCAACCAGCAAAGGCGTCACACCTCCATGAGAGCTGCAGATCTCCTTAGCTTTTGCCTACACCAGTTCTCCTTGGCCTTCCGAAGGACTTATTTTTATTATTTATTATTTTTAGCTCATTTCTGCCCAAGAGGCGTTAAACATTTATTTACATTTCAGTCATGTTTCCGCCCACAGGGCGTAAAACTTTATCACTATAATGAATAAAAATATTTTCACTCTTCTACTTTGATGTTGTGAATGTAGTTAATGGCCACATATGGCCAAGGTCAATGGCCAGTTATATGCTCTCCTCAACAAACCCCATCTTTTCGGTTAAAGCCCCAGATGGAAAAGGCCTCCTCATGGGATTTCTTATAAATAACGTCCTCCGGCTAAGACCCCGGAGGGGAAGACTTCACACGGCTAAGACTTCGACTAGGAAGACCCCTTTTGGCTAAGACCTCAGATGGGAGGAGCCTCCTTATTGAGGTCCTAGTAATTCATCTCCTCCGGCTAAGACCCTGGAGGGAAAGACCTCATTCAGATAAGACCCTGGGTGGGAAGATCCTTTTCCAGCTAAGACCTCGGATGGAAGGGGCCTCATCATGGAGGTCCTAGTAATTCACCTCCTCCGACTAAGACCCAGAGGGGAATACCTTACCCGGCTAAGACCCTGGGTGGGAAGACCCCGGATGGGAGGGGCCTTCACGTGGAGGTCCTAGTAATTCATCTCTTGTAGCTAAGACCCTGAAAGTCTCGGGGACCGATAGTCTCAGAAGTAGCAACCCCTGGCTCCATCCTCGGTTTCTTCCCTCCAGAAGGGCTAAAGAAGGATGAGGAGTCGGAACAATATCAACACGATCTCTGGAGTGCAAGCCCAGGCACCAATCGCCCTCCTGGCGGGAAGGGCGTCTATCACTCTTCTGGGGAGAAGGACGTGGTCGATCACTCTTGGGCGGGGCATTCAAACTCCCGCCAGCAGCAGACTTATCATTGGCCTTCTCCTTTTCTTTATACTTAAAGGCCATCAACTCCACAATGTTGTAGCTCTCCTTACCCGAAAAGCAATATCAGAAAATAGAATCGATCAAAATGTACAAGTGAAGCGGGAAACAATGTGAATAAGTGAAGCAAGATGGTGTTAGATAAATGTTTTTATCATGATTTTGATGATTTTGTTTAACTGTGTTTTTACACCAAAACAATGTTTCTAAATATTGTCCAAATACTCCCGATCGATATAAAATATTTTTACTAATTTTTTGGAGTATTTCTTGAAGTTTATTTTCGACAAAAATTGGACAACACTTCTGTCTCGTGTTAGACCAGTCGGCCTATAGGGCATCCTGTGTCTGAGTTGAGTTTTAAAATAGAAAACGGGATGGAGGAAAAATGTGGGAGGGTGACCGGTCGACCCATAGGTTGATCGGTGTGGGCGACCGGTCGACCTAAGGGCGACCGGTGCCTGTGTTGATTTGTAAAGTCCATAACTCCCTGTTCTTAATTTTTGGGGATGGCAATGTTAGATAAATGTTTTTATCATGATTTTGATGATTTTGTTTTTACACCAAAATAATGTTTCTAAATATTGTCTAAATACTCCTAAATGATTTAAAATATTTTTACTAGAATTTTCGGAGTATTTCTCGACGTTCATTTTCGAGAAAAAATGGACAACTCCTCTGTTTTGAGGTCAACCGGTCGCCTTATAGGGCAACCTGTATCTGAAAGTTGTGCAAAACAGAGAACAACCTGTTTGCTGAAAAAAGGGAGGTGGACCGGTCACCCTATAGGGCGACCACTGGCGTGGACCGGTCGCTATGCTCACAATTTTTCGGCTCCAAGGACACCTCAATAAAATGGAGTAGCTGAAAGAAAAAATCGAACACTTCAAGAATGAGTCGATCGATGCTCAATGAATTCTCACTTCCAAAATATTTTTGGGCCGAAGCCGTAAGTACTGCTTGCTATGTCATTTATCGTATTTATCTTCGTCCTAAATTGAGTAAAACACCGTATGAGCTTTGGAAAGGAAGAACTCCAAATATTAGTTATTTCATGTAAGTGTTTTATTTTGAATACTATGGATAAATTGGATAAACTTGATCCTAAGGCCGATGAATGAATATTTGTGGGGTAATCTATCAAGAGCAAAGCATATCGGGTTTACAATAAGACTATTATGGTTGTTGAAGAATCTATTCATGTCAAATTCAATGAAACTTTGGGTGTTGAAAGGATACCCAATGATGATAGTGATGAAGAGGATGTTATTGAACCTATTGTTCAAAATGATGCTCAAAATGATCAACCTTCAACTTCAAATGTTCCTCAAGAAAACAAAGGTGATACTTCGGATCTTCTCGTGGTATTGAAATTTAAGGGAGATCACCCAAAAGATCTCATTATTGGCGGTCCCCTTGATAAAGTGATGACTCGAAGAAAATTTGCCGAGAAAACTCTTATATCTCAAAAAGAGCCTAAAAATGCTAAGGAAGCTATTGAAGATGAGGATTGGTTTTTAGAAATGCAAGATGAGTTGAATCAATTTGAAAGAAATGATGTTTGGGAATTGGTACCTTGTCCTCCATCTCAAACTATTATTGGTACAAAATGGGTATTTCGGAACAAGCTCGATGACCAAGGCAATATTGTTCAAAACAAAGCAAGGTTAGTAGCTCAAGGGTATTGTTAAGAAGAAGGTATTGATTATGATGAAACTTTTGGACCCGTAGCACGTTTAGAAGCTATTCGTATTTTGCTTGCCTATTCTTGTTTTAAAAATTTTATGTTTTACAAAATGGATGTTAAATCCGCTTTATTAAATGGTTTTATTCAAGAAGAAGTCTATGTAAAACAACCTCCGGGGTTTGAAAATTTTTCTAGGCCTAATGATGTTTATAAACCTAAAAAGGCCTTATATGGTTTAAAACAAGCACCCGTGTATGGTATGATAGACTTAGCTCTTTTCTTTTGCAAAATGGATTTACAAGAGGTAAAGTTGATACAACTCTCTTTGTTTTTGAAAAAGGGCAAGATTGCTTATTAGTGCAAATTTATGTTGATGATATTATTTTTGGTGCTACTAATGAATCCTTGTGCAAGAAATTTTCAAAGTTAATGCAAAGTGAATTTGAGATGAGCATGATGGGGGAGCTCAACTTCTTCCTTGGACTTCAAATTAAGCAATGCCAAGAAGGTATTTACATTTCACAATCAAAATATACAAAAGAGCTTTTGAAAAAGTTTGGCATTGAAGAAGGAAAAACCGTCTCTACCCCTATGACAACCAATATCAAGATTGACAAAGACGAAAAAGGCAAGTCCATTGATGAATCCAAAGTATCAAGGTATGATTGGTAGTTTACTTTATTTAACCGCAAGTAGACCGGACATTCTTCATGCCATATGACTATGTGCTCGTTTTCAAAGCAATCCCAAAGAATCTCATATGAGTGCCGTTAAAAGGATTTTTCGATATTTGAAAGGCACTATTCAATATGGTTTATTTTATCCAAAGAATAAAACATTTTCTCTTAAAGGTTATAGTGATTCGAATTATGCGGGTAATATTGATGATCGTAAAAGTACTTCCGGATCATGTCAATTTTTAGGCGATTGCCTAGTTTCTTGGTTTTCAAAGAAACAAAATTGTGTTTCACTTTCAACGGTCGAAGCCGAATATATTTCTGCGGCTTTTTGTTGTACTCAACTTCTTTGGATGAAACAAACTTTAGCGGATTACAAATGCTCTTTTGAAAATGTTCCTATTTTTTGTGATAACATATCCGCTATAGATATTGCTCAAAACCCGGTTCACCATAACCGTACTAAACATATTGAGATTCAACATCATTTTCTAAGAGATTGTGTCTCAAAACGAAAAATTGAGATATCTTTTGTACCATCTCAAGATCAATTAGCGGACATCTTTATAAAACCGCTATCTTCCGAGACTTTTGCTTCAATAAAAGCTCGGTTAGGCATAATGCATATTGAATGAGGTCTATGTTTGCAATTTGCACATTTTTAGGGGTAAAAAATCGGATTTTTTGTGCAAAATTCGGACAGAAACTGGACTGGTGTTCAGACACCGGTCGACAGAGAGGTTGACCGGTCGAGAAGGTGCAGGGACCGGTCGCTGTACCCGTCGACCGGTCTCCTAAGCGATTTCGAGAGATACAAATGTTTTTGTCCTTCATTTCGGTATTTTTAATCATTTTCTTCCAAACTCGAACCCCTTTGAATTTTTCACATACAAATTCTCTCCAAATGAATTTTGTTGTATAATTCTTATATCTTGACTTCATATTGCTCGATTATCAACATTGTTGCTCATATTTACCAATTAAATGGTAAGAATTCTACTTCAATATCTCAATTGGGTTGAACCCTTGAGAACTTGGCTTCAATGTTAATATCTTGCTGCAATTCATATATGTTTGTGATGAGCTTATTAAATGTTGTTGATTGGATGTTGTATAATTTGATTTGGTGATGAATTTTTTTGGCTTGATTTCATTTACAATGGCTATATACATATTCTTAAATTTTTTACGCCCGCCAAGTGTTCGATGATTTGTTTCAAAGAAAATTTCATCAATTACATGACCTCTGGATTTTAAAAGTCTTATATATTTATAGAGATCATGTTTTGCCAATCAAACGAGCTTTTGCATTTCAAATGATCGACTTCTCCTTTTTATTTGGATTTTAAGCTTCAATTTTCAAAAAGCTTGATAATTTGATAATATTGCGCACTTTGATATGAATGAATAATGTTTTTATCGTGCTAACATTCTTTTTGATGAGTCCAAATAGGAAGAAACAGGAAATTGGCTCGTTAGCTCAAAGAAGCTAATATAAGCTCGCGAAAAAAGCTATAAGCTATGGCTCTTTAAAGCCAAAAGATGTGAAGAATACTTATTCCATTTGATGTATCATGGACTTATATGCATGTCTAATGATTGTTTTTGACAGGGGGAGCTTCTAAGCTCATGATATTCATGTTTACTTTGTATAAGTTGAGCTTTTAGCTTTTGTTTGATTGCTTTTATACTTATCTTGATGTGCATGTTGATAGGGAAGCTTTTATATAATGTTTTTGAAAATCTTTACTCCTTTCCTTATGGCTATTATGCATGGTATGTTGTCGCTCAAAACGGATAGTTTATTTTTGACCGGAAAAATTGTTTTGTTTCAAAATCGTCCTCTTAAAATTGTTTTGGTTTGTAATCATCAAAAAGGGGAAGTTTGTTAGAAATGTTTTTATCATGATTTTGGTGATTTTGTTTAACTGTATTTTTACACCAAAATAATGTTTCTAAATGTTGTCCAAATACTCCCGATCGATATAAAATATTTTTACTAATTTTCTGAGTATTTCTTGAAGTTTATTTTTGACAAAAATTGGACAACACTTATGTCTCGTATTGGATCGGCCGCCTATAGGGCATCCGGTGTCTAAGTTGAGTTTTAAAATAGAAAACGGGACGGAGGAAATATATGGGAGGGCGGCCGACCCATAGGTCGACCGGTGTGGGCGACCGGTGCGTGTTGATTTGTAAAGTCTAGAACTCCTTGTTCTTAATTTTTAGGGATAGCAACCGGTTGAATAGGGGTGGACCGGTCATACCCCATGGTGATCTGTCCCCTATGCATTTTCGTATGAAAATTCTTAAAACTATTCTTTCTCGCGATCGGTCGCTATAGGTTTTTGACAACAAACTATCCGTTGGGTTTACAGCACTTTTTTCATTTTAGGGGTTGATTTCTAACAACTATATTCTTGATTTTAATTGCAATTTGTTTGTAGAAATCAAACTCCAATAAGGAGCCTAAGTCTGGAAATCAATCCAAAACCTCTCCTATAAATAGAGGAAGCATTCAAGCAACAAGACACAACACACAACACAAGCAAATTACATACAAGCAAACACTTTGTTATTCATTGTCATATTTCTTGTTGTAATAGCCTAAGCTCTTGCACTTGCACATTTTGAGGTCTAGGCTTTTATTCTTGATACTTGCACTCAATATTTGTATACTTCATTATCGAGTTGTAATCTTGAATTTTGTCAATCATCCAAAACAAGATATCCTTATTGTTATTTTTGTAGTAAGAGCACACTTGAGTGATCTTAGGTGTTGAATAGTGTGGTATTCTTCATAGGTGAAGGAAGATTGTGGTAATATCCTTGAAGGTGTTATAAGAAGATTGTGGTGATCTTCAAAGGTGGTGGTGTAATAGTTGTGGTAACTATTAATAAAATTATTTTTCTTTTTCAAATCCATCCCGGAGATACTGGGGTGGTAGAGCACATAGTCCCTATGTGGGGTGAAGCTCTATAAATCATTGTGTGTTGTTTATTTTCCGCATTTACAGTTTTTATCTTTGATTGCTCACTCAAAAAAGAAGGTGGAATTTGAAAAATCGGCATAATCTATTCACCCCCTCTAGATTATCGTAGCCAGTTGTACTAACAGATGGGATACCCAAGAACTCCTTATCATCTAGAAGATTCATAAACAAGCCCCGAGACCTATAAACTTCCACCATCTCCTTCTGGGAAGCGGGAGTACCTCGGGCAGCCATAACCTTCGAAACCCACTTATGAGGAAGCTCCCAACCATTATCCCTTACATAGAAGAAATCCTCGTTTCACAGCCCACCAGGAAAAGGAAGTTCATCAAGAAACTTGCACTAAGGATGTGGGTAGAAGTGTAAGAAGATGTCACCAGAGACTTCCTGGCATAGAACAACGAATGAAATCTATCTACAGTCGGAATCAAGCCCAACTGCCGCATAACATGCTGATAAACTCATATCCATGCATAGACCTGGGGAATCAATTGACCGACACGTGCTCCCACGGATCAAGATGAGGAAAGTGTATGGAGGAAGCACAAGACCAACAGAGAAGCTGTAAAGGTACACTGTAATGAAGCCCTCAGTGGATGAGTGAGCATGTTGCTCGAACCCGGGGTCAACATCATAAATGCTAAAGGAAGCTCAAGCTGCTCCTTTAGCCTACGAAGACAGATGAAGGACACTTCGACTGGCCAACTCTCCCGGGACAACTGCCCAACTCTTGGGAGGAAGCCTATGTTGGTACTTGGTGGGTCGGACCTCTTCAGGACTATCTCTTTTGAACTCTACCTCAGAAGACTCATCACTTGATCTCAAATCCGGCTCAAGCTCTACTTCTCCTTCACCATCAAAGCACAACTCTGGAGCAAGTGTTAGAGATTTTTCTAACCGCAAGTCTACGGTGTCAAGTTTTAATATAGAGAAGTAAGGTTGTCGAATCCACAGGGAATAATTATCGAATTATCGCTAAGTACTATAATATAGTAGTCTAACTTTATTTAGAAATTCAATATTTGATGGAGTTGATTATACTAAAAATACCAAAAATAAATTAAGAATATGAAAATATCAATGAGTTTATCCAAATGATTAAATGAATTCTAGAGGTGTGATGAATCTAGTTATCCCTTATGTTATCAATATGGTTTATCAATCATCAATTACCAATTTATAAGCCAAGATTTCTACAATAATCATTTCCCCTCTCGAGTGCCAAATGATTTTAGATCTAATTGGGAAATCAATATCTCTATAAAAATCACCAATTGAAATCTCAATAAAAACTATGAATCTTGATAAATGACTTCAAAGGATTCACAAATCTCTCAATTCTATGAAATCCTAGGTTATGCTATTTCAAGGTCATGTATTCAATTACCTCTCTCAAGTGTTAAATCAAATACACCAAACACTCTAAATTATTAATCAAGTAATTTAGAAGCAATAGATCCAAATAGCACAAATAAATTGATAGATCTAGATTGACAAACCACAATTTCAAAACATAAGTTTCAACATAGATTACATCATCCCTCTAGAATTATAGAGTTTAGCTCATGATTAAAGAAAATGAATCCATAAGAATACAACAATACATCTTACAAGATATGAAGAGAGTAGCAAAATAAGAACAAGAGTTGAGGGATCTTCTCTATTTCTAGATGATAAAGCCTCCAATCTTCTTATCCAAGCTCTTCCCAAGATGTTACAAACCTTCTTCTTTGTCTTGTGGCTGTTTTCTTGTCTTCCCAAGGGTCCAAGATCCCTAATTTCAAGCCTCAAGGCTAGTATTTATAGTCCACAAAAATCCAAGAAAGGGGGTAGGTGAACCTAGGAAATTCCGCCCCGGGCGCTGCGGCGCCAGCACAACGTTGCCATTTTACCGCCCGGGCGCTGCAGCGCCCACACGCATAAGCCACAACTTTCGCCCGGGCGTTGCAGCACCGGACGTTGGGCGCTGCAGCGCCCACACGCATTCCGCCATCTTGCCAACCCTGTCATGGGCGCTGCGGCGCCCAGGGCCGGGCGCTGTAGCGCCCGGCCGTCCTTAGGCCAAAATGCGATTTTTCCTTCTTCTAACGCGATTTCTTCTTTCTTCGCGCCGTTTTTCATCGTTTTCTTCATTTCTCAGCTACCAAATCTGTACTGACTCTTCATCGACACTAATTGAAATAAATTGGACTCTAACGACTCTAAAAACACCCAAAAATAAAACCAAATTCTAATCTAAAATACTCAATTAATTGGTAATATACCAACTTAACAAATACCCCAAAACTTAAGCTATTGTTTGTCCTCAAACAATTATAACTCCAAAATGAAAAACAAACAACAACACAAGCAACTACAAAACTCCACAAACCAATAAAATTTGTCTAAATACTCATTTCATCAATCAAGCATTTTTAACATTGTGATCAAAAGTGTTGAATATTCATGAAAATTCCGTTTACATTATTCAAAATTGATTTACGCAATCGAACGTTATCAAGATGATCCACTTCTAGGTATCAAAAGATAATGACTACCGGATTCCATAAGCTTGTTATTCACACTAATCTCCACTAATGTAGGCTAGTATAACACAAGGATCAATAGGACTTTCAAAGCTTGTAATGTGGCTTAGGGTCGGGTAGGAAAATTTAGGATTAAATGGCTCAACTCTCCCAAACACACAATTATCTCTTCAACTCACCAATTGCCAAACAAAATGGCCACCTTCACTTTTGTTGAATTTTCAATTATTCTCCCTTTACGAGCCTCTATTTTCAACATTTTTTTTCAAAACCCCCAAACTTAATCTTTTGCATATTTTAACACATGGGGTTTCATATTTTCTTTTTCTCGGCAACTTCATGCGAGTGAACACATACCCTACTTATCACATCCTCCTCATCTTTCAATCATTTTGTGTGTATGAGTGATGGGTAATTAGGATTTTCACATGTAAGCTCAAAGTAAAAGATTGGTTGCCAAAGAACAGGTTTAATAAGCTCAAAAGGGGACACTAGTGAAATTATATCGTACAAAGGTAGTCATTTTGACTCTAGCTTATTCAAAGATGGCCTAAATCATTTCCTTAATGTTATTTCACCTAGGATTTCGCCTCAATTAGTGATCGAACAAGTTCTAGAATCCGGTGGGATCATACAAGCAACACTCAACTTCATTAATCATTTTCAAATAAGTTAACAGAATTATGCATTAATATGAAATCAATGAAGCAAAATATAGATCACCACTTAAAAGCATGCTCTCGTGACAGTTCAACTCGTGATCAACAAATCTACTTAGTCATGTAGTTCTATAGTTCAACAAACTACCCGACTCGACTCAACTCGATTTTTTTTTGACACGACTCTGACACGACTCAATAGACACGAATACAGATTACACCCTCCCAAACTTAAATTGAACATTGTCCTCAATGGAGAGTGAGAAAAACTTTCCTGGTAACTGGAGCGCCTAGGACTCCTCATCGGATTCGTGTGGTGAAAAATGAGCAATAGGGCCGGTGGTGGTGGTGGTATCGAACTGAAATGTGGGTGCGTCTGGCTATATATCTGGGCAAGTACTCGGTTGTGCTCATTCACATATTCTTCTCGTGCCGCTCTGTGGCGTTGCTCATCTACAAAAGCCCTTCTCAATTCTCGTACTTCGTAAACTAATGCGTCTGAAGGGTTGTTATCGTGATGTGAGTGTCTAAAACGAGAATGTCTTGCCGCTGAACCGGATGGAGCGTCAATATTCTGTGGTTGGGCATGAGTATCAGGCTCAATAGCTGGTAGGGTAAATTCGGGATCAAGGATATATCCCGCACCCTTCGGATTAGGCACGCCTCCTGCCCATTCGTCATAGGAAGCAATAGTAGCCGAATCTATAGGTCCCTTAGGCTTTTCCAACGGCTCGGAGCTATCCCATTTAACACCCCTCTTTTTACATAACCCACAAATTAAACTCGGTAAGACTAGTCCCCCGGTTTTGGGGTGTAGCATTTTGTGACGAAGGGACGTTGCAATAATTACTGCTGGGTCAAATTGTATGTCAGTAACTAATGCATATAGAAGGTAGGCTCGTTCCTTAGTTACATCACTGACATGCTTGGTTGGTATCAAATTGTTGCATATGAAGTGGTACCAAGCTCGCCCATACCGACTAAGACTCGTGTGCGGAAAAGCAGTAGCACCGCCCACAACTTTAATATGACGTACCTCAGTTCCAGGCCGACATAAGGTACTACAAATCTCCTCCATACTCGGTGGTTGCGAGATAAATTCAACATACGGTGAGTGATCCACCTCCGGTAGTCCATAATATTCTCTTATCGCTTCTATATCAGTGTATACCTTGTTTACTCCACGTATGAAAACCTCTGAGTCATAGCCAGTTTTGGACTTCGCATTCGCAAAAAACTCTCGGACAATATTCGGTGCGAATGGTCTAGGTTGGGCACAAAGTTTTTTCCATTGCTTCTGATGTATCATTTGTGCAAGTTCACCATCATTCGGCCCCAGTTGTAACCCCCGTTCCGCCGTTATACTCTTCAAACATAATGTGTCATAATACAACTGTTGTGCTTCCAAGTTACGAAAACGGTCTTCAACATTTTCCTCGGAAGTACTTGCCACCCTTTTGCCCTTGCTTGGGTTCTTTGTTCTTGGCATTGTAATTAATCTGTAAATCACCTGGAAAAATAACACAAGCAAAATAACACATAGAACGCACAATACGAGTTAGAGGTTAGGAACTTTGCAACAACTCAAGAATTATGCATCGTTGTCATCAATTCATGATCAAATAACCTTTAGTACACAATGATGAAAAGAATCAAATGCTTAGGTGTAATATTTTTCATTGAGGCATTTTAACAAACACCTTGTAGGCATATATGCAAATAAGAGATGAACACCAAATTTGAAATTCAATTCATGCCCAATTTTCAACACCAACTAATTCAAGCACCATATAGTCATATATCATCACAATTTATCAAGAATTTATCAAGAATTTCGAAATTATAATGATAATGAAAATTCCCACATTTCAACCCTAGGCTAGAAAAATTGAAGAAAATTGGTATACAATTGAAGCTCACTTACCCAATTGATGAAGAAGATGATCAAGTTTCTCAATTGCCCACTTGAATGATGTATAAGTGAATATTAGGTGGGATTTTTGTAGAAGAAAGCAAGAATGGGCGTGAGGGTGTGTGTGTGTTGTATTTTAAAACATAAGGCTGCATCACCCTTAAATTTCATTCCACCCGGTCGGGCGCTGCAGCGCCCGCATGCCCCATTTTCCTTCGTCGCCCTGTCATGGGCGCTGCAGGCTAGCAAGTGCGGTATTTGCCGCCTACCTGCTTGCCGCTAATTATATATATATTTATATATATATATAAAATTTAAAATCACACACGAATTAATTCACACAAAAATCACACCAAAATTCAAATAAATACACACCAAACTAAAAGAAAATAAAATCACACAAAAAATTCGATCACACGAAAATCACTTGGGTTGCCTCCCAAGAAGCGCTAAATTTATAGTCGTTAGCCGGACTCAACTATTCGGGCTCAAGAAATTTGATCACCAAGTGGAAGATTTAAAACCTTCGTTGCTTCGTTCCCGAAATAATGTTTTAATCATTGTCCATTCACTTGGAACGAATTCCCATCGTTTCCTCTTAACTCGACGGCACCATATGGAAACACACGTTCAACCACGAATGGCCCGGACCATCGCGACTTGAGTTTACCTGGAAAGAGTTTCAATCGAGAATTGAACAATAACACCTGTTGGTCGGGTAAGAATTCACGTCGCAAAATCATTTGATCATGCCATTTTTTTGTTTTTTCTTTATACATTTTGGCATTTTCATATGATTCTTGACGAAATTCTTCCATTTCATTTAATTGAAGTAATCGGTTTTCACCGGCCTCTTTTAAGTTAAAATTCAATTTCTTAATTGCCCAATAAACTCGATGCTCAAGTTCAACCGGCAAATGGCACGTTTTAACAAACACCAATCGATATGGTGACATACCAATGGGTGTTTTATAAGCCGTGCGATAAGCCCACAAGGCATCATCGAGCTTTTGTGCCCAATCCTTTCGATTAAAACTCACCGTTTTTTCAAGAATTTGTTTCACTTCACGATTGGAAATTTTGGCTTGACCATTGGATTGAGGATGGTAACCAAGCGCAATTTTATGGCGCACACCAAATTTAGCAAGAAGGTTATTAAATAATTTATTACAAAAATGCGTACCTTCATCACTTACAATAGCTCGAGGAGTACCAAACCGGGTGAAAATATGCTTGTGCAAGAATTTGAGTACTACCTTAGCATCATTCGTTGGTGTAGCAATCGCCTCAACCCACTTGGAGACGTAATCAACCGCAAGCAAAATGTACAAATTTCCATAGGACGCGGGAAATGGCCCCATAAAGTCAATACCCCATACATCAAACAATTCCACCTTCATTATGTTTGTCAAAGGAAGCTCATGACGCCGTGAAATATTACCAACCCTTTGGCATCGATCACAAGTCTTTACAAAAGCATAACAATCTTTGAATAATGTTGGCCAATAAAAACCAGATTGTAGTACCTTTGCAGCAGTTCGGGTTGGCCCGAAATGTCCCCCGTAAGATGAGGAATGACAATGTTGAAGAATCTCTCCAATTTCTTCCTTAGGAACACAACGGCGAATGATAGAATCAGCGCATCTTTTGAACAGTAGCGGATCATCCCACAAATAAGACTTAACATCATGTAGGAATTTTTTCTTTTGGTGTGAAGTCAAGTCCGGTGGCAAAACTCCTCTCGTGAGGTAATTAACAAAATCTACGTACCAAGGTAATGATGTCTCGGCACGCATAATTTGTTCATCAGGAAATGATTCTTTTATTGGACTTTCAATCACCTCGTGCGGTTGCTCAAGGCGGGATAGATGGTCAGCAATCACATTTTCACTTCCTTTTTTATCCCGAATCTCAATATCAAATTCTTGCAAGAGCAAAATCCATCGAATTAACCGAGGTTTTGCATCCTTTTTGGAGAAAAGATATCGGATTGCCGCATGATCCGTATAAACAATCACCTTTGTACCCACCAAGTAAGCTCGGAATTTATCAAATGCAAAAACTACCGCCAGCATCTCTTTTTCTGTGGTGGTGTAGTTTTGTTGGGCATTGTCCATGGTCCTGCTTGCATAGTAAATTGCTTTAAAAATTTTGTCTCGCCTCTGACCAAGAACAGCACCCACTGCATAATAACTTGCATCGCACATAAGCTCAAATGGTTGTGTCCAATACGACACTATCATAATAGGAGCTGAAACGAGTGCCTTTTTTATCTGTTCAAATGCCTGCAAACAAGACTCATCAAAGCAAATGATAGCATCTTTTTCAAGGAGATTACACAGTGGTTTAACAATTTTTGAAAAATCTTTTATAAATCTCCTATAAAATCCTGTATGCCCTAAAAAACTTCTTATGCCTTTCACATTTGAAGGTGGGGGTAGCTTCTCAATAGCCACAACTTTCGCCCTGTCAACTTCCAAACTTGTACAAGAAATACGATGCCCAAGTACAATCCCTTCTTTGACCATAAAATGACATTTTTCCCAATTAAGTACAAGATTAGTTTCCTCACAACGTTGCAAAACAAGAGAGAAGTTATGCAAGCAATGGTCAAAAAAGTACCAAAAACAGAAAAATCGTCCATAAAAATCTCCATGATTTTCTCAACCATACCATGAATAATCGCCATCATACACCTCTGAAAAGTAGCAGGTGCATTACATAATCCAAATGGCATCCTGCGGAATGCAAAAGTACCATATGGACATGTAAAAGTGGTTTTTTCTTGATCCTCGGGAGCAATGGCGATTTGATTGTATCCTGAATAGCCATCAAGAAAACAATAGTATTTGTAACCTGCCAACCTGTCCAACATTTGATCAATAAAGGGGAGGGGAAAATGATCCTTACGAGTAGCTTTATTCAATTTCCTGTAATCAATACATACTCGCCATCCTGTGATGATTCGTGTAGAAATTAATTCATTGTTATCATTTTTCACAACTCGTCATACCTCCTTTTTTAGGAACAACTGCATCGACTTACCCATGAACTATCAGAAATGGCATAAATGATACCTGCCTTTAGCCACTTTAAAACCTCATTTCTCACAACTTCTTTCATTGCGGGATTAAGTCGTCTTTGGTGTTTAGTAGAAGGTTTATAAGATTCTTCCATTAAAATTTTGTGCATTACAATGGAAGGACTTATATCCTTCAAATCAGAAATATACCAACCCAAAGCCGACTTATGCTCACGAAACACACGCAACAACTTATCCAATTCGAGTGAAGATAATGAAGCAGAAACAATTACCGGATAAGTTTTATCCTTTCCCAAAAATGCATATTGAAGATGTTCCGGAAGTTCCTTTAGTTCTAAAGTACCTTTCGGAATATTTTCAATATTGGCATTTTCTAATGCTTCCTTTTGTTTTTCTTTTACAATTTCTTTAGCCTCAAGGGAAAGAATAAACTCAAGCAAATCAATATCATCACTATCTTCCTCATCACATTTCATTATTGAATTAATCAAACAATGTTCTAACGGATCTTTTATATCTTGTTTTATAACTTCCGTTTGACCACATTGTTCGATCATATCAATAAAATGACATGTTTGAGGTTCTTCTTGAAATTTCATTGCTTTATAAATATTAAACAATACCTCATCATCATTTACCCGTAATGTTAACTCTCCTCGTTGCACGTCAATTAGAGCTCGTCCCGTTGCTAGAAAAGGTCTTCCAAGAATTAATGGCATTTCATGATCTTCCTCCATATCCAACACTACAAAGTCCGCCGGGAATATGAATTTATCCACTTTGATCAACACATCTTCAATCACTCCTCTTGGGTAGGTGAGTGATCTATCGGCTAATTGTAATGTGATGGTGGACGGCGTTATCTCTCCAAGGCCAAGTTTCCTGAAAACAGATAACGGCATAAGATTAATGCTAGCACCTAAATCACAAAGAGCTTTATTAAAATAAGAATCACCAATAGTGCAAGGGATAGTGAAACTCCCTGGATCTCTTAATTTTTGTGGTAGCTTTCTTTGCAAAATGGCGCTACACTCTTCTGTGAGATTGACCATCTCGAATGCCTCCAACCTTCTCTTTCTCGACATCACATCCTTCATGAATTTTGCATAGTTTGGCATTTGCTCAAGTGCATCGGCAAAAGGAATGTTTATGTGAATTTTCTTGAATATTTCCAAGAACTTGGAAAATTGAGTGTCCAACGTTTTCTTCTGAAATCTCTGTGGAAAAGGAAGAGAATTTGGTAACACATTATCAGAATTAGAAATTGGTTTTACCTCAGTTTTTGCATTTTCTGATTGCTTATCAATGCCCTCTTCATTGTAGAGTGTTTCAGAGATTGCTTCTGGTTCATTGGTGGCGTGAGTAGGCATCTTTGGTTCATCATATTCTGCTCCACTTCTCAACTTAATGGCCTTGCAATGCTCACGTGGGTTCACCTCGGTGTTACTTGGAAACGTATCAACTTTCTGTTGTGAATTAATAGCCGTGGCCAATTGACCCACATGTGTCCCCAAGGATTTGAGATGACTTTCAATTGTTGTAACCCTTGAACCCAAATTTTCTATGTTAGAATCGGCCTTGTTCATCCTTGCTCTTGTTTCTACAAGGAATGAACTAAGTAATTCTTCCAAAGATGGCTTTTGTTCTCCCACGTGTGTACTCGTACTTGCTTGATTTTGATATCCTGGAGGTGGTTGCAACACATTTCTCGTATTGCTATACGAGAAATTTTCATGATTGCGAAGTCCCGGATGATAATGCGTCGGCAATTGATTCCCTCTATTGTTGAAACCCCGATTGTTCACATAATTCGCTTGTTCCGTATCGGGATTCACAATTTCTTGACTTATCTCCATGACTGCCTCTGGTTGTTGTTTTCCACCCGAATTTAGAGTAGCAATTTGCTTTGACAAGGCGGAAATTTGAGAGGCCAATGCGGACATAGTATCCAGTTCAAGAACACCGGCAACTTTTCTTGGAGTAGATCTCTCAGAAGGCCATTGGTAACTATTGGCAGCCATTTCTTCTAGTAAAAGCATGGCTTCACTTGAAGTTTTAGCCATCAATGTACCTCCCGCTGCAGCATCTATAATAATTCTCGAATGCCCATTCATACCATTGTAAAAATACTGAACTTTTTGCCAATCTGCGTACCCGTGTTGTGGACACCTCCTCAATAATTCTTTGAATCGCTCCCAAGCTTCGTAGAGTGGCTCAAAGTCGAGTTGATAAAATTGAGCAATCTCACTTTTCAGTTGAAGTGTCTTGCTAGGTGGAAAAAATTTTGCCATGAATTTTTCAGTGAGATCATTCCAACTAGTGATACTTCCAGGTGGGAAGGTTTGAAGCCATTGTCTAGCTTTATCACGAAGTGAAAACAGAAATAACCTCAACTGAATAGCTTCATCGGGAACCCCATTCATTTTGATAGTGTCACATATCTCGAGAAAAATAGCCAGATGAGCATTCGGGTCGTCTACGGCACTACGCCCAAACTGATTCTGTTGTACCATGTTTATTAGGGCCGGCTTCAATTCAAAATTATTCGCATTGATAGGTTGGCGAACAATGCCCGAATAGTTTTGATTCGTAGTTGGTTGAAAATAGTCTCGAATGGCCCTTTCCGGTGGTGCAACAATAGGTATGCGTTCTTCATCATCTTCGTTTCCTGCCATTTTTGCAAATTCAATTCTTCGTGCGGCTCTAATCTTTCGAAGTGTTCTTTCAGTTTCTGGATCAAATAAGATTAAATTAACACTTTTATTTTTTCGCATCAATAAGAGAATGCAAAAATGACAATAACCCTATTGTAATAAAAAAAAACCAATCTAAATTAAAGTAAAACTACCAAGTAATAATATTAGCGCAAATAAGATGAATTATTCCCCGGCAACGGCGCCAAAAACTTGTTAGAGATTTTTCTAACCGCAAGTCTACGGTGTCAAGTTTTAATATAGAGAAGTAAGGTTGTCGAATCCACAGGGAATAATTATCGAATTATCGCTAAGTACTATAATATAGTAGTCTAACTTTATTTAGAAATTCAATATTTGATGGAGTTGATTATACTAAAAATACCAAAAATAAATTAAGAATATGAAAATATCAATGAGTTTATCCAAATGATTAAATGAATTCTAGAGGTGTGATGAATCTAGTTATCCCTTATGTTATCAATATGGTTTATCAATCATCAATTACTAATTTATAAGCCAAGATTTCTACAATAATCATTTCCCCTCTCGAGTGCCAAATGATTTTAGATCTAATTGGGAAATCAATATCTCTATAAAAATCACCAATTGAAATCTCAATAAAAACTATGAATCTTGATAAATGACTTCAAAGGATTCACAAATCTCTCAATTCTATGAAATCCTAGGTTATGCTATTCCAAGGTCATGTATTCAATTACCTCTCTCAAGTGTTAAATCAAATACACCAAACACTCTAAATTATTAATCAAGTAATTTAGAAGCAATAGATCCAAATAGCACAAATAAATTGATAGATCTAGATTGACAAACCACAATTTCAAAACATAAGTTTCAACATAGATTACATCATCCCTCTAGAATTATAGAGTTTAGCTCATGATTAAAGAAAATGAATCCATAAGAATACAACAATACATCTTACAAGATATGAAGAGAGTAGCAAAATAAGAACAAGAGTTGAGGGATCTTCTCTATTTCTAGATGATAAAGCCTCCAATCTTCTTATCCAAGCTCTTCCCAAGATGTTACAAACCTTCTTCTTTGTCTTGTGGCTGTTTTCTTGTCTTCCCAAGGATCCAAGATCCCTAATTTCAAGCCTCAAGGCTAGTATTTATAGTCCACAAAAATCCAAGAAAGGGGGTAGGTGAACCTAGAAAATTCCGCCCGGGCGCTGGCCGCCAAAGACAACAACGCCATTTTACCGCCCGCCGCTGCCATTTGCGTTGGCGTTAGCCATAGCGCCACATGCATTCCGCCATCCTCGCCAACCTGTCATGGGCGCTGCTGGCTTCCAGGGCAGGCTTAGCTGCGCCTTGGCCGTCCTTAGGCCAAAATGCGATTTTTCCTTCTTCTAACGCGATTTCTTCTTTCTTCGTGCCATTTTTCATCGTTTTCTTCATTTCTCGGCTACCAAATCTGTACTGACTCTTCATCGACACTAATTGAAATAAATTAGACTCTAACGACTCTAAAAACACCCAAAAATAAAACCAAATTCTAATCTAAAATACTCAATTAATTGGTAAAATACCAACTTAACAGCAAGGGAGGAATATCAAATACTATGGAGAAATGTGGAAATGGAATGACGAACCAGAAACTAAACGCCAGGTAACACCTCGACCTCCAAGAGGAATGGAAGAAGTACCGAAATCTAGGATATGACTTGAAATATAAAAACTCGGGAAGATAGAAAAAATTGGGAATAAAAATGGACTAAGGGACTTGGTATGCCTCCCGGGCGCACCCTCCTTCACCGGGGAGGGAGCTTGGGTGCGCTCTTGTGGCCGCCTAGGGAGGGCGCCAAGGGAACGCCCTTGCCCACTCACGAGAGGCGCCCCGGGGCGCCCTCGATAGCTCATGGTGCTCTCATCTCTCTCTACAGTTGATGCACTACATTCATCACTCCAATTCTCCATGGATTCTCACGTCACCTCTCACCTTACTTTTAAAATTTTTCCTAAGTCTTATACAAAGCAAAAAATTTCAAAGTTGAAAGGTAGAGAGAGAAAATTTACCATTGGAAGACATGGTCAAGTGATTTCCCTTCAAGTGACCTTATGCAAAGTGGTCAAAGATTCTCCAAAACAAGACAAGATATACAACAAAATAAGCCAGATATTTTTACACCGGATTTGCTCCCGCACTGCTTCATCCCTCCGCAGCACTGGAGCTAGGGGGGCTTATATTTGGACAAAAATGGTATTTAATTAATTAATATCTAATCAAGTTTATATAGATTTATTTAATATTAATTGCCCAATGTGCTCTTAGTAAATAAATCGGCCCAATGGTATCCGGGATTAGCCCATAGGCCAATTTCTCCTACACGGCCCACGGGTATAAAAAGGTCACTCCTATTATTTGTAAGTTAATTAATTCATAATCCTCCTATGCATTATTATTCGATATTCGTTTACTGTTTATTCCCTCGTTTAACGTGCTGACTTGAGCGTCGGAGGGGCCTCCCTGGGATAACCCTAGGACCCTCTAACATTTATGCGTATGTGCAGGTAAGTTCTCAGTCGAAGGATATTCTAGCCTTCGGAGAAGAAGACGAGAAGACTTCCCCCTCGGGAAGAGGAAAACGTGAAGATTTTCCCTACGAGAAGAGGATTGACGTGAATACTTTTCTCTTGAGAAGAGAATTTCGGTCAACCCAATTCTCTTAGAGTGATCTGCCCTAAAATGCAGCATCAATTGTTATAATACAAAGTAACATAAATATATTAGTAATAATTATTTTGATGAAAAGATTCATCGTTCTTTTTTTGTTTTGTAATAATTGTTAATCATGTGCCTGCTCAGTATTAAAACAAGCTTGCGGTATACAAGAAATCATTTATCCACAAGAATGGCGAAATTAGCACAGAAAGATGGAGTGAGCCGAATCGAAAACTCAAAAAAGTCATACACTGGGCAGGGTGGGGACAAACTTCGATTGGAGCCTAGTATGACCCCATGTCTCTCGCTATCAGCCATTGATCAACAAGGTGGTGTAAAATGTGGAAATTTTCATACGCTCCGCATCTGAAACTATTTACGCAATAATATATACACATATATTGTCATCATTATTTAATGATTCATTGCTACCTTTTATTGAAAAAGTGAAGGAAATTGCACGTTTAGGGTGCGATTTTTTTGGGACCTCGATTGTCTAATGACAAAAGTAAAAGTCGATTCTTGTTCTACTCCGTGAGAATATTAAAATTGAATATTTGTTTGTCCAAAATGGTATTTGGATGAAAGAGAAATTAAAGCTTAAAGATGGAGTATTAGAATTAATTTAAAAGAAGAAAACATTTGTTTGTCTTCTTTGAAAGGTGGGTTTGTCCCACATGGGAAAACAAAAGCTTTTGAAACTAGTATATATAATGCTACCTTTTATTAATGTGTAAAATTATATTGCATGAGGCTCTCTCTACACAAGCGCCCATAGGGGGGATGCAAATCACGGTCTGGTTCGGGTTCCGAGCCACTAACTTGTGTGCGAGCGCGACCTGCAGACACGAATATCGCACCAAAATCGAGCCACATAGTATATCCTATGTTTTGCAGATTTTTTATTTATTTTGGAAATAAATTTTTTACAATTTTAATTTCGAATTTAAAATTATGTAAAAACATAATTAATTCCTCAGGTTTAATTTTAAATTAAAACCTGTAACAACAAATTTATAATTGCTGTGTAACAGCAGATGTAAATGGCTGAGCTTTAAATTTCAGGTCCTTTACCAGCTCTATAAAAAGCCGAGTTTCCAGCAATCAAAATCACACTCAACATACTATTTGTGCTCTCCAAAAATTTTCTGCATATTGTTCTAAAATTCTTGTTGGTTTCCTGCATTTTTTGTGATAATTTTCAGGCGTAAATTGAGTTCGCCAGACAAAAAGATAGTCCGGTCTTCCCGTCTTATCCTGAGAAACAGACATCCAGAATAGGGGACGAATCTATTTTAAGGATAGTGTGTTGAACACACGATTAGGGTCATTTCTTTTTATTCATATTCTATAATTTTATTTATTCATAGTTATATTTCTGAAATTTTATTTAAATTCAGTTTTCGGTTTTTCCAGATTATATAAATTGTACTGCAATTTTTATCAACACCTTTAAATTCAAATTCACATTTAGGGATGTCAACGGAGCGGGACGGGGCTGGGAAAGCCATCCCCATCCCCGTCCCCGCGGTCGCGGGGAATCTCCGTCCCCATCCCCGTGAGACAAACAGGGAAAAAATTCCCCCCATCCCCGTCCCCGCAGGGATACCCGCCCTCCGTTTCCTTTTTTGTTTTTGCACAAAAGCAATATTTAAAAAAAATAGCCATTTTTAAATATTTAAAAATATATAAATTATATAAAAAACTAATAAAATACTAATTAATAAAATAAATTAAAGATTTTATCATTTTATTATATTTAATGTTGATATATTTATAATATATTATATATATTTAAAATATTATATTATATATTAATATTCGGTTCCCCGCGGGGATTTCCGTGGGGCGGGAAGTATGATCCCCGTTCCCGCCCCATCCCCGCTAATGGGGAGAAAACATTCCCCATCCCCGTTCCCGCCCACTGCAATCTCTATTCACATTTGAATCATACCAACTAAGCTTGAGAATTGATATTGTAAAAATTATTGGATAAAATGAGATGAAGACTATTATTATTATTATTTTTTTCAAGCCGTGAACATTCACAGGGAAGTCCAATGTGGATTTTGGAAATGTTTGCTGCCTACTGGACAAGAAAATTACATTTTGTGAGACTAAGACAATGGCTACACTTTTTCTGTGGCCTCAAATATAAAGTGGTGTTCAAATTTCTTATGCTAAAAACAACCGCACATGCTAGGCCAATTTGTAAATTTCAAAAAGGAGGTCATCACAACATTGCTAAATGGCGTGACTCCAGTCATGCAAATCAGTTGTCTTTTTCTGATAATTTTTTATATATTCAAAATTATTATAAATTATATGCATTCTTGTATATTCAAAATTATTATAATTATATGCATTCTTGTAATTTATTTGCAAGAGGATAATTTTGTTTACATCAGAAAAATAAAAAAAATATACTAATTAATTGCACGAGCATAACAAGTTATGTTGATGTAACCACGCTTTCACATAGTTATAAGACACAAAAGTCATAAAGAAAATCAAACCCTATTTTAAGATGAGTAGTATTAGTGTCGATAATTTTTAAATTATTGAAAGATTGCATTATACGTGGCTTTTTTTTCCCTTCAAATATTTAATTTTCTCATTGTATTGTGGAATGACCCAAACATTTCAATTTTGGTGGTCAAATCCTAAGTCGGTCAACAAAGATGATATAGACAATTTTGTCACACGTGGAATGTTTGTTTAGACAAAGTCAAATTTTCCATTTTTGGTGTAGACAAAGTCATGTTGTTGGTTTAAACAAATTGTTTTATCCCAATATTGATAATTCGCCTCACAGAATTTTGTTATTATTTTTCATATATATACATTTTTTTTTTGTTTAGGGAAATCAAATACATTAAAATTAGGAGACCGTCTCCGAAAGAACCAAATCCGCCACCTGGTCAGGTATAAAATCAATCCGAGGCTCATTACAACTTAAGGAAAAAGCAAATATAGCTAGCAAATGGGCCACAGAGTTCCCAGTACGCCGAACAAAATAAGGAATAAACTTACATTTTCCAAGCACGCCAATGTATCCTCTTTTCCTCCTTGCACTGGCCCCACCAAAAGTTGCTCGAAATGGAGTCTAGTTGGTTACAAATATTTGATGGAAAAGAGAAACAACTCTTGAGATAGGATGGGATCGCTTGTGCCACAGCTTTGATTAAAATTATCTTCCCTGCCGCTGACAAATACCGACTCTTTCAGGTTTTCAACTTCTTTCGCATACGGTCCACAATAATCTGGAAAAGTTCCCTCTTTGATCGACCAACAATAGCCAGAATGCCTAGATATTTTGTGTGCTTCTGAACCAGCTCCACTCCTAACTTGTTCGCTAGATTTTGTTGCTTGCCGCTAGATAGGCCTTTATTGAAAGATATTTCCGATTTTTCAAGGCTAATCTGTTGGACTGAGTCTCCCTCGTATATGGAGATGATAGTGCATGTAGTATCAATCTCGGGCTTAGTAGCTCGACCAAAAATTATGCTATTATCTGCAAAGAATAGATTTGAAATTGCCGGAGCATTTCTATTCACTTTAATACCATGGAGATTACCACCACTTTCTGCTTTTCTTATGGGTGAAGAAAACGCTTCTGCACAAAATAAGAACAAATATGGAGATAGTGGGTCTCCTTGTCGAAGCCCATGAGAGGGTGAAAATGGGGTGCTCGGTTTACCATTAAATAAAACCGAAAAGACACAGAATCTATGCATTTCATAATAAGAGACATGAAGGATTCATTAATATCCGATTTGAGCATCACCATTTTAAGGAACGACCATTCAACCTGGTCATATGCTATTGACATATCAAGTTTGAAAGCAAACGACCCTTTATTATTTGCATTATTATTTTTCATGTGGTGGAAAATCTCAAAAGCAAGCAAGGCATTATCAGTAATAAGTCGACCAGAAACGAAAGCAAATTGGGTGTGGTGGATCAGATGTGGGAGAACCAATTTAAGCATATCAGCAATGGTTTTGGTAATCATTTTAAAAATTACATTACAAATACTAATAGGCCGAAAATCGGTAACACACTCAGCCTTTTTCTTTTTAGGGATAAGGACAATAAAGGTTTCATGAATGAGTGAAGGGCTAGCATGACCATTGAGAATATTCAAGATAGCAGAGATAATGTCATGTTTAAGGAAAGACCAATTTTTTTGATAAAAGAGGGTTGGCATACCATCCGGGCTTAGGGTTTTTGTAGGATGCATTTGAGCCAGAGCTGCCATCACCTCGTTCGCCTCAAATGGTCTGGTTAATATTTCGTTCATTTCATCTGTCACTTTTGAGTCTATAGCATCCAATGCCCTTCCCATATCCAAGTTCGGTTCATCTTGGAAAAGGCCTTTATAATATTCCGTAAATTCCCTTTCAACATCCTAGTGATCCTCGACCCAATTCCCTAAAGAATATTTGATCATATCAATGTTGTTTCTAGCCCGTCTCCCATTAGCTAATTTGTGAAAGAACTCCATATTTTTTGCCACCGTCCTTAATCAAATTTGCTCTAGATTTTTGGTGCCACATTTTCCCTTGCTTCAAAAGAAGATCTTGAAGCTTATTTTCCATTTTAGTCCGCTCAACCAAAACCTCCATCGAAGGCCGAGTCAAGGATGGGTCCTTTAGCTTTTTTCACATTCCAAAATGAGATGACCAATGTTGCCAAAATGTTCCTTTTCCCAGGTATTGAGATTTCGGCCACACTGATAATTTTTTTCCTTAAGCACTCGAAGGTTAGAAGTACAAACATCAGGATTCCACGCATTTTTGACCACCCTTTGGCAAGATTCGTCTGATAACCACATCGATTCGAAACGAAATATTTTCTGTCATTTCTTGTTTGGCCCTTTATTCGTTGTTTGAGAACACCATCTAATCAACATTGGGCAGTGGTCGGATGATATGTGGGGCAGATGAGTGATATGATAGTCCAAAAATAGCGAGACCCATTCCAAATTTCAAAAACACCTATCAAGCTGGTCCTGAATATGGTTCTTCCCCATTTGATCGTTTCTCCATGTGAATGAGAATCCGTCATATCCCAAGTCATCCAAATTTGCCTCATGTATAGCTTTATGAAAATCCCCCATCTTGTCATCTCTCCAAGTTATCCCTCAAAGCTAAAAAAGATCTCGTTAAAATCGCCCAAGCAAAGCCAATTAGTATTCTGATGTTCTGCTAGCTCTCTTATAAGGTTCCACGTGAGAGGCTTCAGCTCTTCCTTTGGCCAACTATATAAACCCGTAATCCTCCATTCTTTGTCCCCATCCTCCACAACACCATCAATATGATGAAGTGAATCCGAGCTCAGCTTGAAATTATAGCTCTCTCTCCAAAGTAAGCACTAACCGACTCCTATTCCAGAAAAATCACACTGTGAAACAATACTTTCAATTTCATTTTTACAAAGTTTTGTTTCCATAAGGAACACAAAGTTGGGATCTTGCATACGAATTGTAGGTCCCAAGGGGTGAGAGTAAGGTTTAGAAGGGGAAGTTGAATAAACCTTACCAACTTTTCGATTTTAGTCCTTTTAAAATATTACAGAGTTAAATACACAGCTAAGTTAGTTAACCAGCAGAGTTAGCCACTCAACAGACTCGATTGAGCTGTTGATAGAATAACTCAGTTATTTAGTCTAAACCTTAACTTGGCTGTGATAAGATTTTCAACGGAAGACTAAACACCCTTGAATTTGGTTAAACTTTGTTTTAAACACTTGATTTTAGCACTTTGTTAATTATCAGTTGGATAGCAAATTATCAGCAGATATAAAGTGATATGCAGAAATAAAAATGCTGAAATGTAAATGACACAATAATTTTTATAGAGGTTCGAAGATGGGGTAATTCTTCTACTCCTCTCTTCTCCAACTCCTAGAGGAATCCACTAAGTATTGATCGAGTACAAAGTGGTTATCACCCGATTATGTCTCTTGATCACACAAATGACTTGCTCCTTTGGGACTCGATCCGAGATGCCTAGGTCACACAACTGGCTTCTCGTCCGACTCAGCTACTTCACAGGGCGCCTGCCTTGCTACTTCAGCTAACTTTCTCAAGCTTCTTGGATTTGATCATGAAGCCCTCCAATAACTTGAGATTGGTTCGACCTTGAACCTTTCTACAATCTTCCTTGGAAAGTAGACCCCTTTTGCTTCTTCAAAAGTTTCCTCTTCAACAGTTTGAAGTTGTCTTTCCTTCACAGCTTAGTGTTGGATCGATTTCCTTCGAGATTTAGGCTTGAGGATTTGCTTGAATAACTTGAGAATATTTTGCAGGTTACAGTATGAATAGTTGTTTAAATGTTCTTGGTTCAGGTAACCTTCTCTCAATGAGATTCCTCAGCCTTTTATAGTGAACTTTCAAAGAATCTGCCCGTTGAAGAGATAGACTGATTTTTTAAAATCACTTGCGTTCGTTGGCTTGTCTTGTTGCAGTCCTTGATGTTGACATTTCCTCGTATTAAATAAACGTTCAACTTTTCAGAATCTGACACGAGGTGCAGTGCTTCCCCATTGGTTTATTCCTTTTGCATGCATCTTGGACTGAGCACTTTAAGACATGGCAGCATGGAAGTATTACTTATTTATATAAACTTCTTGACTTACGTAAACGAATTCTTTTTTTTGATTGTCTTGACTTGATCATGATCCTTTATTCCCCAGGTGACTTTGAGTTAGCTTCCAATCAATGGATGACTCATCTGTCACTTCAACTTGAGACTTGGCTTCTTGAGTTGACTTGATTGACTCTTCATACAGTTGTGTCTCACCGATACTCCTTGATCAGTTCTTGACATTTCTTCCTTGCCATACTCAAATGCTTCACAAATGTCTTCATCCTAGTCTTGATTGACTTCTTGTATATCCAGCATAGCCGACTTGACTCGGCTAAATGCAGACATCCTATCTATTACAATACAAATTATAAGGAAAATGGGGTGCCAACTTTCTAATCTAAGTTTTACATGGCATTCATCAAAATCTAAACAATAAATTTCCCAACAATTTTCCCCTTTTTGATGATGCCAAAACTTAAAACATACAGCCAAAATGTAAATGGCAAAGATACATACAGACAATGCAGTAACAGAGAATGTATGCGTAGAATCAATCTTTTTATTGATCATAACATTCTTGTCCTTTACACAGTTGTTTACAATGTGTATCAGAGCAAACATAGTATTCTATATCTACGCAAAAATATAGAAATTACAAATTTCTTATTCAACAACGTACAAAAGACTTACATACATATGCATTTACAATAGTAAAATACATGAAGGGGTGGACAACAACACTTCATCGCCTTCGCTGCCTCCTTCTTACTTCTTTAGCCCTGTCGTCCTCTGCTCTCTTTCTCTTGTTTTCATCTTCAGTTGCTTTCTTCTTCTCGTAAGCTCTCTTCGCAGCTTTATCTCTTCTTTTTCTTTCCTCTCTTTCTTGCCACAGCTGATCTTGTCTTTTGTTTTCTTCTTCAATTCTTTTCGCATATTCAGCATTCTTCCTAGCCACTTCCCGATTGGCTACTTCATCATACCCAGCCCAGTAGATCCTTCCCTTCTTTTCTGGATTTACGTATTCAATATTTTTGGGTAGAGGTCTAGGTTGAAAGCCTCTACCTCCACCACTTATTCCTCCTCCTCTGGGCGTGTATAGTACTGGAGTCTTCTTCTTTCCAGCAGAGTGACTGCTTGTAGTCTGCTGCTTGTCAGCCTCTTCGCACAGCTTCAGACCTTTCTCCCAGTACAAGTCCTAGGCTTGGGCTATGGACATATCCTTGAAGTATCCCTCAGACTCGAGCGTTTTAAACTCTTCAACGGATCTTGGATCGTTTTTGTCATCTGGAATGGCATCGGTGTCTTTTCCTGGAATGCCTCCAAATTGTTTCAACACTTCTAGAACACGTGCATCCATCTTCCTTTCAACCTCCTTCATCCCTGCTTCTACGATTTTTCTCTTATTAGACATAGGCACAGCAGAGTGTTGGAGCGGCAGAGTCACCGGAAGTTTGCTGATTATGCTAGCTGTGACATGGCCTTGTTGAGGGGTTTCAGCAAACATTAGGGTCACATCCTTTGACCCTTCCCCCTCAACAACTTTTCTCTTCTCCTTCTTCTGTTCTTCAGTTGTATCCTTCTTCTTCTCATCCGCTGACCCTTTCAACATCTTCAGGTATTCCTCTTCCCCCTTTTTGGCATCATCAAAGGAGAGAAGAACCCCTAGAAACATCCCTGCTAGCATGAAATCTAAGCGGCTGATAGCTGAGTTCAGCTTGGAGTCTGCTGCAAAGTATGATGTTCGAAATTCTGAGTGGGTGGCTTTGGATTCGGCTGCCACCAGTTTCATTTCAACCATAAGAAGGCTGAACTTGGCATTCATATTTTCCTCTACACGCAGAAGTTCTTTCTTGTGAAATTCTTGCAGCAGTTCCATTTCAGTGGTATGGGAGGCATGCATTCTGTCAATATTTTCTTGCATCATCTTCTTCATGTTAGCATTATCAGCACTCCAGATCAGCATTTTATTGTACAGTATCTGACATGTTCGAATCGCATTGTACTTTGCTGTTGACACCATTCTCTGATCCTTAGCACAATCCCTCTCAAGTCGGCTGTGAGATTGGCATCCCTGTTGTCCAGCCGCATATCCAGCGAGGCCTGGTGCCTTTCAATTTTCTCAATCTCTCCAAGGATAGTCTTGAAGACTTCACGCACCTCAGCTGTTACCTCAGTCTCAGCTGGCGGCCAAGCACCATCAAAATCGAACTCTGCTGGGACAATGGAGTCAGTGGGAATCACTGGATCAGGTTTGTGGTACCATTTCCGCTCACGAGTTGTTTCTTCTACAAGGTCAGGCACCTCAATTGAAAAAGAAAAAGTCTCTTCGAAAGCATCATCACGGACGTAAGGTATGGAATGTATAGTTGTCCAAGCCTGTGATGTGCCTGGTTGAGTCGACTCTGCTGCAGCTTTGGGATCCTGCGCAGACGACTCGGTTTTAGTTGGGCCTTGGTGTGAGGGTTGGGTTGGCGGTGATCGAGCCTCACTCCTTAATTGTCTTAACTTCTTCGGCCTCAGTGGTTTCTGCTAAATGAATTGGCGTGTACTCAGCTGCACCATCAGCGTCATCGGAAGATGATGAAGCTTGAAGGTTTGGCTCATCATCAAAATTAAATGTTTGTCGAGCAGCTTTGAAGTCTGGCTTGCTCGTACTTGGTAGAACATCCTCAGCCGAGTCCTTAGTAGCAGGGGTTGACTCAGCTTCGTCTTCAGATCCCAGAAATGATATGTCAAGGTTATCTTGGGAATCATGAAGTGCACTAATTTCCTTCTCTGATTCTTCAATGTGAATAGGAGGAATGTTCTGCATTTCTGTCTCTTTACCCAGGGAAGTCTCAACCTCCCTCGGGCCTTCATTACCTCCTGCAGTCTCAACTACAACAAGGCCTTGTACATTCCCTTCGACAGACGCAGCTATCTTAGGGTCTTCTGCGGTGGCATCCACAGGAGTCTCAACTCCTTGGATTGCACTTTCATTGCCCAGAGTGTTAACTCTCGGGGCAGATCCATCTTGTGCCTTGACTGCATCAGCAGCGTCCTCAACCTGCAAAGCTGTTGGCACTTCACCGAGACAGACTCAACTCAACCGTCCGAAGCCACAAGACAACTTGCTGTTGTTCTTTTTCTTTTTCCTTCTCCACTTCGCCTCCTTTCTGCATTATGGAGTCATCTGCAGCATCCTCCGACCTAGCTGCAGTGGAGTGAGTTTCCCCCTCAGCTGGCGCACCAGCTGAGTGACTTGTGTTGGGGTCACTCTGCTCCAGACTCCCGGCTGCTTCCTTTGAGTGCTTAGTCGTGGAGGCAGGTGGTAAGACACCTTCAATAGGGGTTGGCTCAACTTGGGTGCCCAAGTTCCCAGTGTCATCGCCAATTCCCTTAGATCCGCCTCTTGAGCGAGGAATCAAAGTTGCGCAATAATCGTGGGCAATCTGTTGTACCACTTCCAACGGATCAATCTCCAGCTGTGATTTGGAAGACTCTCCTGGTCCTTCCATCAGCTCTTTCTCATGCATCAATGTGGATTCTCGCATGGCTTGATGCATGTCCAACTTTTCCTGTGCAGCAATGGGGTCTATGTCCTCATCACTGTCTGAGAGCATGTCAAGATGAGGATGACTATGATCGCTGGTTCCAGTGAGAGGACAAATGTTGGCTTTCTCACGAGCTTCAGCTTCCTCTGCTAATCTCTTCTTTTCTTTTTCCTTGAAGATGTGCAAGATATCCAGGCAGTTATCTTCATCAAAAGCCTGAACCACGGTGGTAAATCCTAGGAAATTTAGCAATTCTTCATCTTCCTCAATGAATTCAAACTGTACCCTCGAGTGACTCAGCTTCCATGCTCGCCATTCATGCAGACGACGCTGAATGTCTGGGTACACAGGAGAAACCACTATCACATCATCATATTCATCCTCTTCTTGTTGCCATTCCTTTTCAGGAATGGAAGGCAACATACTCTGGTGCTCAGCTCATTCAGCAGCATCGGGGGTAGGTGGAGACACAGCTCTTTCATCAGAAGATTTTGCTGTCTCTGCTACCTCTTCTTCCTCAGCTGTTCTATCCACAGTTGGGTCTTCTTTTTGCCTCTGCTGATCGGCCTCAGCAGACTTGGCTGTTTCATCAACAACTTCGAGATCGCACTTCTTCAAGCCAGCCTCGAGACTTTTTCCACCGAGTGGCGGCGACTCACTTTTTCTTCTCAAGCTCTGAGAGCTTGGTGATTATTCTTCTTCTTTTTGTCCTTACCAGAGGAAGTTCTGGTTCAGATACTTCTTCCTCAGCTTCCTTGGCGGCGGGGGCCGGTGCATCTTTCTTTAACTGAGGAGCTGCCTTTTTTGGCTTGGCAGTCCTCTTCTTTTTGATGGTCAGAGAAGGTATTTGGGGTTTCTTCTCCGCCTCGGCTGCATGGGCAGGAGACACGGCTGCTCAGGCAGGTGACTCGGCTGTAGGGGCAGGTGCATCTTTTATCTTTGTTGCAGGGACAACAATCTTCTTTGCAGCTGCATGGGAAGTTTTCTTCTTCGGAGGGGAGGCAACAACTGTCTCCTCGGGGTCAGCTGATTCTCCCTTGCTTGTGTCCGCCCTCTTCACATGGGCTCGTTTCTGGGCTCCTGAAAGGTTAGCCCTAAACATCTTCTTGTTTACATGGAAAGACTTTCCATGTTGAAGGGGAATGCCCTTCACTTCCATCAAGTGGCCAATAACTAGGCCATAGCCGAGTGATCCTCCAAAGGATCCATCCTCCTTGAATGATTTATTCGCAACGTTCTGGCAGAGTCTGCTGTATACAAACTCATCCCAGTTAACTTTCTTCCCTTGCATGATCGCAGACATGACGATCAGCTTAGTCTTGGATAGCTGATTGGAGCTTCCAAACTTCATGTCCACGCATTTCGAGACGACATCCATCAGCTTGTAGTCGTCCTTCAGCAATTTCTTTTCAGTTGTGTAGACTACTTTCGCAGCACACTCGGGTTTGGCTACTTCTTTCCAAGCAGCAGCCAAGTCCACATCAGCTTCATATATCTCTGGCATCCCTTTCGATGGTAGTAAATAGTGCTCCGCAAGGTCCTTTGCGGTGATTAATATGTCCTTGCGGTGGACGAGAGGACTTAATCCCTTCGTCCTGCACCTCGGCATTCATGTAGAACTGGGCGACCTCCTCAACGTACGCCATCTGATATTCCATCGTGAGGAATGGTTTTAGTATGGATTTTTCGATTTTATCTACTATCTTCTTCACAAGGGTTTTATCGGAACCCTTCTTAATCATGCCTTCAAAATCCACAGTTGATCCTGTGTGGATTTGTTTTGATAACTTGACGAAGTCTGTCTTTGGTGCCATATCTAGAGAATTCTACCGATTAAATCTTGACGAACTTGCTTTGAGAACATGTAGGGTTTCGAGAGAGAAAAAAGACTTGCTTTCTTATTTTTGAAGATGAACAATTTTCAGTGTGAGAGAGAAAACTGAAATAATGAGTATATATGGGTTATGAAAGGACGTATTTTTGGTTTTTGAATTTTGATCAAGATCAACGGCTCAGATTTAGCACGTCACATTGCATTTAATTTCTCGCATTTAATGCGGCAGCATTTATATCCAATCATATGCTTATCTTGTGTAGCTTTTGATCAGATCCCGTCATTATTACGCTGACGTCATCCTTAAACACATTCCCGCTCATTAAAAACGACTGCGTTTTTTGTCACTTAGCTCATAAATGACTCAGCTTACTCCTTAAATGACTCAACTCTTTTTCTCTTTATTTATATTGTGACTCAGCTGTCAGCTAACTCGATACAGCTGACTTTCCGATACGGCTGATTCACTTGGCTGATTTATGAGATCTGCTCTGTTTTCATTTTTTCATTGTTTCATCTCTTCTCATTGAGTCTTCTGAGTGTCAACTTAGCTCAATTAACCCTAGCTCATGCTTAAGTTCTTCAAATCTTGATTCACATAATGGCTTTGTGAATATGTCAGCTAACTGTTTATCAGTTGAGATGTATTCCAAGGTGATGTCTTTCTTTTCAACATGATCTCTTATGAAATGATATCTGACATCAATGTGCTTTGTTCTTGAATGCAACACAGGATTCTGAGTGATTGCAATAGCACTTGTGTTATCACACATAATTGGAATCTCTTTTTCTTCAATTTCATAATCTCTCAGCTGTTGTCTCGTCCATAAGACTTGGGCACAACAGTTGCCCGCAGCTATGTATTCTGCTTCAGCTGTGGATGTGGCTATTAAGTTTTTCTTCTTGCTAAACCAGGAAACTAATCTATTTCCAAGCATTTGACATGTACCTAATGTACTCTTCCTGTCAACTCTATATCCAGCATAGTCAGAGTCTTAGTAACCAATTAGCTTGAATCCACTTTCCTTTGGATACCATAAGCCAACTTCTTGGCATCCCTTCAAATATCTTAGGATTCTCTTAGCTGCAGTCATGTGACTTTCCTTTAGAGCAGATTGGAATCTTGCACATACACCTACTGCAAAGGTGATGTCTGGCCTGCTTGCAGTTAGATAGAGCAGTGATCCAATAAGTGATCTGTATCTTGTTTGATCCACAGGCTTGCCATTTGCATCCATGTCCATCTTGACTGATGTATTCATTGGTATTTTCACAGAAGACTTCTCTTCCATACCAAATTTCTTCATTAAGTCCCTGGTGTACTTTGTTTGACTTATAAAGGTTCCATCCTTCAGCTGTTTAACTTGAAGTCCTAAGAAGAATGTCAGCTCTCCCATCATGCTCATTTCAAATTTGCCTTGCAGGAGGTTTGAGAATTTATCACACAGCTCCTTGTTTGTGGATCCAAAAATGATGTCATCCACATATATTTGAACAAGCAATATACTCTCCCCATCTTAAATTCTGAAGAGTGTTCTGTCCACTTTGCCTTTGGTGAATCCATTATCTGTCAAAAATTGAGATAACGTATCATACCATGCTCTAGGTGCTTGTTTCAATCCATATAGAGCTTTCTTAAGCTTGTACACCTTGTCTCCAAGAGTCTTCTGCTCAAAGCCTGGAGGTTGCTCAACATAGACTTCTTCTTCCAACAATCCATTTAAAAATGCACTTTTCACATCCATTTGATATACAATGAAGTTCTTGTGTGCAGCATAGGCAAGAAACATCCTTATTGCTTCTAATCTTGCAACATGAGCAAATGTTTCATCAAAATCTATTCCCTCTTCTTGGCAATACCCTTTGGCTACCAATCTTGTTTTGTTTCTTACCACAGAACCTTCTTCATTCATCTTCTTTCTGAAAACCCATTTTGTGCCAATAACATTTTGATGGGTTGGTCTCTGCACCAGTTCCCATACTTTGTTCCTTTCAAACTGATTTAGCTCTTCTTGCATGGCTTGAATCCAATGTGTGTCATCCAATGCTTGGGACACATCTTTTGGCTCTATTTGGGAAATAAAACAAGTGAACATTGCTTCTTGTTGAGCTCTGGATCTGGTTCTTACACCATCTCTTACATCTCCAATGACTAGCTTTGTGGATGGTCTTTCAGCCATCTCACATCAGGTTGGAGTAAATCAGCTGGGTTCATTCGTCTTGCAGTTGTGTTTTCTTGAGCAGCTCTTTCATTCTCATTCAAATTTCAGATTTCCCATGTTTTTTGAGACTCAAGATCTCATCTTCATCTTGATTAATTGCTCGAAATTTCACTTCAACATAAGGACTCTTCTGCATAGTTGGTTGATTCAGCTTATCAGCTAACTCTTCAATGTCTTCTCCATTTACATTAGGTTCGTCAAAAACCACATGGATAGACTCTTCTGTGACCATAGTCCTCTTGTTCAACACTCTGTAGGCTTTGCTCTCACCGAGTATCCCAAAAAGATACCTTCATCGACTTTAGCATCAAAAGCCTTTAGATTATCCTTGCCATTGTTGTGGATGAAGCATTTACATCCAAATATTCTAAAATATGCAACATTTGGCTTTCTCCCCGTCCATATTTCATAGGAGTCTTTGTCACCGTCTATTGATCATGCATCTATTTTGAGTATAGCATGCAGTGTTGATGGCTTCAGCCCAAAATTTCTTTGGCAATCCAGCTTCAGCTAACATGGTTCTTGCAGCTTCCTTGAGAGTTATGTTTCTTCTTTCTGCTACTCCATTCTGCTGTGGAGTCCTTGCTGCAGATAATTCATGAGCAATACCATTTTCAACACAATACTGAGTTATTATCCCATTGACAAACTCAGTTCCTCTATCAGACCTTATCTTTATAATGGTTTGACTCTTCTCATTTTGAAATCTTCTCATCAGCTGGGGTAACTTCTGCAAAGTTTCCTTGTTTTTACACATGAATATTGTCCATGTATATCTTGAATAATCATCCCCACTACTAAAGTGTATTTCTTTCCACTTATGCTAGCTGGTTCAACTGGACCAAATAAATCCATATGCAACAGATGCAATATTCTTGTTGAAGATGGACTTGACTTCTCTTTGAATGATGATTTGATCTGTTTTCCAATCTGACATGCATCACAAACACTTTCTTTCTTGTACACTGAGTCTGGCAGTCCTTCCACAAGATGACTCCTTGCAAGCTTGTTAATTGTCTTGAAATTCAGATGACTCAGCTTCTTGTGCCACATCCAACTTGATTCTGATGTATTCTTTGCTAACAGACAAGTGCTTGGTGTCGTAGTCGACCAGTCTACCACATACATGTTCTTCTGTCTTGATCCTTGCAACACTATTTCATTTGATTCAGTGTCTTTAATTTGGCACACTCCCATATTGAATCCAACATTATAGCCCTTGTCACAAAGTTGGCTAATGCTTAACAGGTTGAAGTTGAGGCCTTCAACATATGCAACATCTGTGATTTCTAATCCATTTTTCTTGATGGATCCGGTGCCACTTATTTCCACTGGAGCTTCATTTCCTCCAAATATGACTTTTGCGCCTCTAATCTCCTTGAATTTTAACAGATTTTTCTTGTTTCCTGTCATGTGTCTAGAACAGCCACTATCCATGTACCAGGTTCCTTGGCACTCAGTTGTTCCTTGTAATCAAGGAAATTAGTTTTTAGGTACCTATGCTTGTCTGGGTCCTGAGGGGTTAGTGTTGTAAGATGATCCAACCAACCTATAGCCAAATGACTTGACTCTAAGAGGTTGCCATCTATCTGTGCCATAATCATAACTCACTTTGGCAAATTGCTTGGGGGCTTTAGGCTCATACAACTGTCTCTTTTGTCTGTATGCCTGTGTGTGTGTTTTTGCAATTTCCTTCTTGGGGTAGTTGTGATATTTCTGAGTGTAGTGCTTGGGTGCATATGTGTGCTAATGATAGCTCTTTTGCCTTTGGAATGGCCTTTGCTGAGTTCTAGGCCTTTGCCATTTAGGCTTATATTCCATAGATCTTTGCTGATATTTCACATTATTCCAATCAGCTTGGCTTGGGTAATTTCTACCATTCCCATCATATGTGTTTCTTTGATAAAACTTTTAGGGTTTTTGGTAGCTCTGTTTGTTCTTTACAGAGTACTTTCTGTTTGGAGTTTGCTGAGGAACTCTGCTGGATTTCTTCTCAGCTGTTCTCTCAGCATACTCAACTGGCTGTTTTCCTTTTCCTTTATATCCAAGGCCAGTTTATTTGTGATTGTGCTTTGGAGTGAATGTGGGTGCAACATTAGGTGTCTTGAGTTTTTGAGATGCTTCATTACTTGAAGATCCTTTTTCCAAGATCACTTTGGGAGTTTGACTGTGAACAAAGGAAATGAATCCTATGCCAGTTTTATCTCCACACTATTTTTGGCTTATTATAAGGTCATCCAATGATTTAGATGCCTTTGTAAATGATGCAATCACATTTTTGAGATCATTTTCCCTCTTTTTTGTAGCAGCTATCTCTGCAATTAGTTTAGCATTCTCAGCCTTCAACTCTTTGTTCTCATCAGCTATGTGACTTAGAGTACTCAGCTCCTTAGTCAGCTGTGAGTTTTGGCTTTTGAGCTGGCTGTTTTCCTCGTTTAATAGTGTGTGTGAGGATTTAATGTGCTCAAAGTCTTTCATCATTTTGCCTAATGAATCATAAAGATCAGTGGGTGATGATGTGTGTGTGTCACAATCACTATCACTAGACTTTGAGTGAGATGAGTTAGAGTGTACCTCATCTTCTTGATCAGGTTGATCTTGTTCTTTAGCCATTAGACAGATCATTGCTTCTTCTTCAGAGTCACTTGAGTAGTCAGCTTCACTACTCTCTGAGTTTGTTGCTTCTTTCGACTTAGCTGTCTCAGTAGTGTCTGCAGCCAACATGGCCTTTTTCTTTTCCTGTCTTCTTTCTCTGAAGACTCTTCTTTCTTCTTCATTCCTATATTTATTGACTACAGGATATGGACAGTCAATAGCGAAGTGTCCTGGTTGTCTACAGTTCCAACACAGGTTCTCAGCTCTTTGGTCAGCTCTTTCCATTCTTGGATTATCAGTTCTTTGATATTCAACCTTTTGATGCTCAGCTCTCTTGGGTGGCCTATCTTCCCTTGACTTGGAGGGAGCTGAATGTCTCCTAGAGGATTCACCCTTGTTTCTTTTATAGTTCTTGTTGAAGAACTTGTTGAATCTTTTAACCATCAAGGCAATTTCCTCCTGGTCAAAGGCTTCCTTGACTTCAGCTCTCTTCCCATCCTTGACTATAAGTGCAGCTGTTTTGGGTACATCTGTCTCCTCTTGATCTTTTCTTCTCAGCTCAAACTCGTAGGCTTTGAGGTCTGAGAATAGCTCATGGTTGGATGTTGTTGTGAGGTTCATAGAATGTCTCAGGGCCATGACCTTCATTTCATATTCAGCTGGGAGGCTTCTCAGAATCTTCATACACATTTCCTTCTATGTATATTCTTTCCCAAGAGCGGATAATTCATTTATGATCTCAGTGAATCGAGCATCCAGTTGATCCAAGGTTTCACCTGCAAGCATTTTAAAATTTTCAAATTTTTGTACAGCAACGGACAATTTGTTTTTTTTAATTTGCTCAGATCCTTCACAAATTAAAGTTAATTTATCCCAGATTTGTTTTGCAGTTTGACAATATTTGACTTTATTGAACATTGCTTTGTCCAAGTTTTTGCAAAGTATGTCCATGGCCACATTGTCCAAGTTGTATCTTCTTTTGTCCTCGTTTGTCCATTCAGTCCTTGGTTTCACAACCAGGACTGGTCTTGCTTTTAGCATCGCCTTCTTCCTCTCCTTCACCGCGGCTCGCTCTCAGACAACTATGTTCACTTTCAGTATTTGCAGTGGCCCATCCTCTATCACTATCCACATTTCATCATGTAAAGCAGGTAGATGAGCCTGTATACGAATTTTCCAGTCATCAAATTCCTAAATAGTGAACATAGGAATGCGTGTCAAATTTGCTTCCATGATAATAACTTTGCTGAAAAGAAATAGCTTTTGAAAGAGCAAGTGTTAAAAACTTCTTTGAAGGATTGGAGATCTAGTTCAGTAACCAGTGCGGAAGTCTCAATGAACCAACCGCTCTGATACCACTTGTAGGTCCCAAGGGGTGTGAGTAAGGTTTAGAGGGGGGGTTGAATAAACCTTACCAACTTTTTAATTTTAGTCCTTTTAAAATATTACGAGTTAAATACACAAAGAAGTTAGTTAACCAAATAGAGTTAGCCACTCAACAGACTCGATTGAGCTGTTTATAGAATAACTCAGCTGTTTAGTCTAAACCTTAACTTGGTTGTGATGAGATTTTCAGCGGAAGACTTAACACCCTTAAATTAGGTTTAACTTTGTTTAAACACTTGATTTTAGCACGTTGTTAATTATCAGTTGGATAACAAATTATCAGCAGATATAATATGATATGCAGAAATAAAATGCTGAAATGTAAATGACACAATAATTTTTATAGGTTCGAAGATGGGGTAATTCTTGTACTCCTCTCTTCTCCAACTCCTAGAGGAATCCACTAAGTATTGATCAGAGTACAAAGTGGTTATCAGTCCAGATACAAGTCTTGATCACATAGCTGACTTGCTCCTTTGGGACTCGATCTGAGATGCCTTGGTCACACAAACTGCTTCTCGTCCGACTCGAAACTTCACAGGCGGCTGCCTTGTTACTTTAGCTTACTTGCTCAAGATTCTTGGATTTGATCATGAAGCCCTCCAATAACTTGAGACTGGTTCAACCTTGAACCTTTTCTACAATCCTCCTTGGAATGTAGACCCCTTTTGATTCTTCAAAAGTCTCCTCTCGCAATGTGATTTGAAGTTGTCTTTCCTTCACACTTAGTGTTGGATCGATTTTCTTCGTGTTTTAGGCTTGAGGATTTGCTTGATTGTGCTTGAGAATATTTTGCAGGTTACAAATTGAATAATCTCTTGATTGTTCGTGGTTCAGGTAACCTTCTGTCAATGAGATTTCTCAGCCTTTTATAGTGAACTTTCAAAAAATTTGTCCGTTGAAGAGATAGGCTGATTTTTGAAAATCACTTGTGTTCGTTGGCTTGTCTTGTTGCAGTCATTGATGTTGACATTTCCTCGTATTAAATGAACGTTCAGCTTTTCGGAATCTGACACGAGGTGCAGTGCTTCCCATTGGTTTATTCCTTTTGCATGCATCTTGGACTGAGCACTTTAAGACATGGCAGCATGGAAGTATTACTTATTTAAGTAAACTTCTTGACTTCTGTGCAACAGATTCTTTTCAGTTGTCTTGACTTGACTGCAGTCCTTTATTCCCCAGGTGACTTTGAGTTAGCTTCCAATTAATGGATGGCTCATCTGTCACTTCAACTTGAGACTTGGCTTCTTGAGTTGACTTGATTGACTCTTCATACAGCTGTGTCTCAACTGATACTTCTTCAGTCGAGTTCTTGACATCTCTTCTTTGCCATACTCAGTTGCTTCACAGCGGAGTCTTCATCCTAGTCTTCAGTTGACTTCTTGTATATCCAGGCATAGCTGACTTGACTCACTTGTACAGTCCTATCTGTTACAATACAAATTACAAGGAAAATGGGGTGCCAACTTTCTAGTCTAAGTTTTACATGGCATTCATCAATATTTAAACAATAAATTTCCCAACACGAATATATTGTTTAAGCGCATTAATTGTGTGTGGGTTTCTAAGCCCACGACAGTTTCAGCTTAGGCAACTCATTGGGTCTGGCGGGACTACTCCTTGGCAGTCTCTGCTGATAACACAAAATTGCATGGGGCCTCAAACAAATTGAATTCTCTACTCTTTTTGTTTTGTCCTAGGGGTGGTTCTGGGGTGATGGTAGGTTTCGAGATCGAAGCGTTTGTATGGTGTGAGTTGAGGAGGGGATAGGGTAGTCTGGTGGTTTGATTTTTTGGAAGGGGTATGGTTCTTTAGTCTAGGCCATCCACCATTTGGTTTGTTTTATGGCTTTTGGATGGGATGGGTTTTTTTGTTTGGGTTTGAGGCTTGTTGGACGACTGTTTGTGTGTGTGTAGAAGGGGCAATATTTTTGGTGTTTGAGGTAGAATTTGAGCGCATAATGGGATGTGTAAAACTAGATGAAGGGTTAGTGGGTTTATTGGATCAAAGTTATTTTGATTGGGGGTGGTGAGTCAACCAGTGGACTTTTGGAAGCGGTTACAAGGTTATTTAGAGAGGCTACAAGTTGCTTTTTGTTTAGAGGCTTTGTGCCAGTGGGTGGTGGTTCTTTGAATTTCTTTTTTCTAGGTAAAGAAGTTAATGAGAGGGATTCTAGAGAATTGTGGACTTGTTCAGGGATTTGGGTTATGTTTGCTAGGCATATGGCATGAGGTGCCATGTCTAGGTGGTTGTGTGTAGGATGGGAGGGGTTGGCATGTTGTGAGAAGAGGTGGATGATGTTGATATGGATTTCGTGGGGAATTGGTTTCGTTTAAGTGGGTTGAGGTGTGGATTGTTTTGTCTTTAGGGAGCGGTGCGTTTCAAAGGTGAAGCCTTAAGCCAAGGCCGTATCTCAAGATCGCCACGTATTGGCCCTCATTTTTATCAAAACTGTCACAATTCCGAACCGAGTGCCCAATTATCCCACAACAGAAACAATAAACTAGAAGTGATTCGTATTTCAATGGGAGGGTCAAGAGTTACCCTTGGATTCGGATTGAGAGAACCCATCTGATTGGTTTTGTGATATCGATCAAGGCTTTGAATCTGATGAATTTGCTAAACATACCCTCCGTAGGCGTATCAAGTTTTTCCAATTTGCCAATTTGTCATGTGAGGATTCTTGTTGTATTCAGATTCATGCACACCATGGGGACGTCGTATATTCTAATCCAGAACATGGCATCGTGAATTCGAGTCATTGATGGTTGCTCATCCTTCGCGATGGTTCTTAAGGCAAAGAGTCCTCCGTCGTAGTGCCACAGTTGATTATCAAGAACCCAATCTCTGTCTTCCTCCATTTCGAATCGAAATAAGATTAAATCCCCACCCCACTCCCTGGCTGTGATCGAGAATTTTGTTTTCCACGATTTTTTCATGACCTCGATCAGGTAAAAGGCTTTCCATGATTTGTCCAAGAACAATTTCCCTATCAAACAATAAGATTTCGTAGAGATTGTTCATGGATCTCGATTCCATTGCTTCATCAAGATCAACCATGGTACCTTCTTTATCCATCAATCCCTCCATGACAGCGGTCTGGTCTCTGCAAAATCGATCTTGAATATGGATAGGGCTCTAGCGGCGTTGACTTGGAAGAAAACAAGAGCAAACGTAACAAATCATAAAATAGACCAGTTATTAGCAGACTAAAGGTGAGGCTTATCGAGATCAAATGCAGCAAAAAGCAAAAAGGGTAAAAAAACGACGGACAAAAGGGGTAGAGAAAAGAAGGAAAAGAGAGACTCAACTAAAACCCTAGGGGGGAAACAACACGGACGTGGTAACTAGGGGAAACAGACTCTATGACAGAAGGACTCATGTGGATGGATGAGAGGTATATATGGATGAGGATAGCGAGAAAAGAAACGACGATGCGGTTCGGCGGACGGAGTTGTGCAGGGGGACACAAGACCAAGAGGGGAAAACCTAACAGAAAACCCTAGGGTGACTATCTCCTAACGGGATGAGGACTTTAAAATACATGTTAAGATTTTGGTTTTGCCAATTTGTCTGACCCGACAAAAATAATACTCTTATCGACCCTAATTATGCATGGGTGGCCTAATAGTATAACAACATCTCCAATGCCACATTCCTAAAAACTCTTCAAACCTACTTTTTGGTGGAGCCTATGGTGACACATCATAAAAAACTCAAAAACAAACTCCACATTTCTCTCCACAATCCAAAAACCTCTAAACAACGTTTTTGTGGATCCTACATTCCTCACTATAATATCACATATCTTTATTATATTTTACATTACATAATTTACGCTCCCCACTTAAAAATAATATCCAATCCACCATTACCTTTTACTTAAAAAAATACCTGTGAAAATATGGTACCGTGTAGGGACGGATCCAGAACTTTTTATAACGGGGGCACAATATAAGTATAATTATAAACTAGATGAAATTACAAAAAGATACTCATATTTTTTGGAAAGAAATTTTTTTTACTCCATTTGGACATTTGTTTATGTTTGGTTTTATTTTCTATATGACTAAAGTAAATTTGGACTTTTATATGAATTTACCTATTTATATTCTTTTTTTTATTCCATTTATTGTTTTTATATTTTTGCCGTTGTTTCTTGATTGTTTTTGTGTTGTTTCTTTTGTTTCCTGGTTGTTTCTATGATTTCAGTGTTGTTTCAATGTTTCAGTATTGTATTTTTTTCTTTGTTCCCGTGTTGTTTTTATTTTGTTTCAATTGTTTTGTTTTAATATATGTTATTTTCTGGATGTGCTTCTTAGTTGTTTCTAGGGTTTCGAGTATAAGATTGATAATTTAATGGTGACACAAATTGTATTTCAATTACATTTAATAGTTTATCATGTTTGAAAACATGTTTGAAATAAATGGGTCACACTTTATTTTTTTCTAACCTAATTAATATCTTTTGAAAACAAATAAATAATAAAAAAAAAAAAATTACGGGGGCACGTTCCCACGTAACGGGGGCTATAAATCCGTCTATGGTACCGTGTATATAGTACCACTTTTTTGGGAACTACAAAAAATTTCATCCCACAATGGAGTGAGCTTTCTTTATGAGGTTTTTCACCCCAAAACCTAACACTACATATGCCCTAAGGACGGTTCTTGAGGCCCAAGATTTCACATCTCTGCACTACATATTATCTAGTGCAGTTTATCTGACTTACATGATTCAAATTAAAGTGTAATAACGATGGGTGGTTCGTTATAAAAAGAAGAAAAAAAGTGATAATTAGGTACGCATTTTATAGTGACTCGAATTCGAGTCACACGTGACTCGAATTCGAGTCATAGCATACCCATTTGTTTTTCCAAAAAACTTTGAATTCACATAACTTTTTTGTTTTAAATCCGTTTTGCATGTATAATATATCAAATTAATCCTCTTTTCGATATTTATAATTCAATACCCATATTGCATATTTAAAAATGAAAAATACAGGTTCGATTTCTTAAAAAAAAAGTTTGAAAAAAAAGAGTAAGAAGATACATAGAGATAAGTGAATGAGAGAGAAATAACCCAAATATCAAACAAACATGCTTTAAGGGTATGGATGTTATTTTACACCCCAAAATGGCTAAAAAGATGTGTCTACAAAACATGGCTATTTTTAATCTTTACATTTTCTAAATGGCTATTTTGTACCATTACCACTAATTATAAAGTAGATATGTGGAATTGAGAGAATGAGGAGTTGACACACGTCAAAATTAATTTTAATTGTTGGGATAGGCTCACTTATATCTATGATAAGCTTATTTAATTTGACTAAAATCTGGATTGGATTATTTATTTAATTATGAATATAATTGGTTTTTTTAAGCAAAATAACACCCCGGGGGGGTGGGGGATTGAGGCGTGATCCCCTACCTGTAGATCAAATAATCAAAGTATAATTGGTTAGTGGATCAAACCTGGATTTAATAATAGTAATTTAAAATATACGTTGGAGTCAGCATAAATCGGGAATTAAAAGGTGCATATAAACCAAATATATAAACCAAATATCTTAAATAAATTAAGACATTATAAGGAAAATTCCTCAAAAAAACGTGTTGGATATACATACATATACATATATAAATATATTAATGTTAGGAAATTTATTGTTTAGATTTTGATGAATGCCATGTAAAACTTAGAATAGGAAGTTGGCACCCCAATTCTTGTTGTAAAATGCATTGTAATAAATAGAGTGGCCAAGCTTAGTTAAGTCGGCCTACGCCCTAACATGCAAGAAGACAAATCAAGACTAGAAGGAAGACTCATTGCGAGACAAATTTGAGTATGGCAAAGAAGAGTAGACGGAACTCTCTTCAAGAAGCGGTGAGTGGAGTATCGGTCAAGTCAACTCGAGAAAAGCCAAGTCTCAAGTTAAAGTGACAAGAGTCATCCAATGATTGGAATCGACTCTAAGTCACCTGGGAAAGCAAAAATGCAAATAAGTCGAGATAATCAGTAAAAGATCCGTTTGCCGAAATCAAGAGAATTACCTAAACAAGTAATATCTCCATACTACCTTTCTCGAAGTGCTCAGTCCCAGAAGCGTGCAAAGGAATAAACCAATGGGAAGCACTACACCGTGTCAGAACTCTGAAAAGGTGGAAAATAATTCATACGAGGAAACAACAATTCCAAGGACTGCAACAAGACAAGCCAACGATCGCAAGTGACTTTCAAAAATAAGCCTATCTCTTCAACGGGCAAATTTTTGAAAGATCATGATAAAAGGCTGAGGAGTTTATTTCAGAAAATGTGCTGGACCAAGAGATTAAGAGACAAGAACCAAAAACGTTCAAGCAATTATTAGAAAATCTGAAATATTCTCAATCCTCAAGCCTACACTACGAAGAACATCAATCCAACACTCACCGTGAAGGAAAGATAACTTCAATCGGTTGAAGAGGAAAATACTTGAAAAATCAAGGGGTCTACATTCCACGAAGGATTGTAGGAAGGTTCAGGTCGAACCAAGTCTTGAGCTTTTGGAGGGCTCTTGATCAAATCCAAAGAGCTTGAGCAAGTGAGTCAGTAGCAAAGCGCAGATGCCCCGTGAAGAAGCCGAGTCGTCACGAGAAGCCACCGAGTGATCAAGGCATCTCCGATTGAGTCCCAAATGATCAAGTCGGTTGTGTGATCAAGACTTGTATCGGGATTACCACTTTGTATATTGATCAATACCTAGTGGATTCCTCCAGGAGTTGGAAAAGAGAGGAGTAGAAGAATTACCCCATCTTCGAACCTCTATAAAATTTTATTGTGTCATTTACATTTCAAAGACTTCAATTCCTGCATCTTAATTGTTTATATCTCACGATAAATTTGCTATCCACTTGATAATTTCTAAGTACTAAACCAAGCACTAAATCCTTGCTTAATCAAACTTGGTGGGTGTTAAGTCTTCCGCTGAAAACAAAACCATAGTTGAGTTAATTTAAAGCCAACAAATGAGTTATTCCATCAATGGCTCGGTTGAGTCTATTGAGAGACTAACTCTCTGATTGACTAAATTGATTTGTCCATCAAGGACACAACTGTGTAGTATCAACTCTGTATATTTAAAAGGACTAAATCGAAAATTTGGTAAGGTTTATTCAACCCCCCTTCTAAACCTTACACTTACACCCCTTGGGACCTACAAGTGGTATCAGAGCGGTTGGTTCATTGAACCCTCCGCATGGTTCTTGAACTAGATCTCCAAACTTTTCAAAGTCTGCTTTAGTACTTAAACTCTCAAAACTCTTTCTATCATTAGAAGTTATTATCATGGAAGCAAATTTGACACGCATCCCTATGTTCACAATTGAAGAATTTGATGATTGGAAAATTCGTATGCAGGCTCATCTATCAGATTACATGATGAGATGTGGATAGTGATAGAAGATGGGCCACTGCAAATCTTAAAGGTGAACACAAAATTGTAAGAAGAGTCTGCAATTTGAAGGAGAAGAGGATGTTGCTCCCACTACCATCATGGTTGAAAAACCAAGAACTCGAGTGGACAAATGATGACAGAAAAAAAGATACAACCTGGACAATGTAGCCAAGGACATCCTTTACAAAACCTTGGACAAAGCCATGTTCAATAAAGTCAAATCATGCAAAACGGCCAAAGAAATCAGGACAAGCTCACATTGATTTGTGAAGGCTCGAGCAAATCAAAGAAAACAAATTATCAAATGGGCATGTACAAAATTTGAGAACTTCAAAATGATCTCGGAGAAAACCTGGATCAACTGGATGCTCGATTCACGAAATCACCAACGAGTTATCCGCACTTGGAAAGGAATATGCAGAAGGAAATGTGTATGAAGATCCTAAAAGTCTTCCAAATTGAATGGGAAATGAAGGTCATGGCACTCGAGACATTCCATGGACCTATCAAAGACATCCAACCATGAATTATTCTCGGACCTCAAAGCCTACGAGTTTGAGTGAGAAGAAAAGACCAGGAAGAGACAATTTGTACCCAAAACAAATGCTCTAATTGTTAAAAATGGGAAGAGAGCTGAGGTCAAAGAAGTCATTGATCCGAAGAAATAGCCCGATGGTCAAAAATTCAACAAGTTCTTCAATAAGAACTACAAGAGAGAAAAGGGCGAATCTTCCGGAAGACACTCGGCTCCTCCAAATCAAGGGAAGATAGGCCAACCAAGAGAACAGATCATCGAAAAGTTGAGTATCAAAGGGTGACAATCCAAGAATGGAAAGAGTCGATCAAAAGGCTGAATATCTATCTTTGGAACTATAGACAACCAGGTCACTATGCCATTGATCGCTCATATCCTGTAGTTAACAAATACGGGAATGAAGAAGAAAGAAAGGTCTTGAGAGAAAGAAGACAAGAAAAGAAAAAGGCAATGATGGCTACAGAGATCACTGAAACAACCAAGTCAAGAGAGACAAATGATTCGAGAGCGGTGAAGTGACTACTCAAGTGACTCGAAGAAGAAGAAGCCCTAATCGCTTGATGGCCAAAGAACAAGATCAACTCCCCAAGAAGATTAGGTACACTCTAACTCATCAAACTCGGACTCTAGTGATAATGATCGTGACACACACACTTCATCACCCAATGATCTTTATGATTCATTAGGCAAAATGATGAAAGATTTTGAACACATTAAATCCTCACACACACTATTAAATGAGGAAAACAACCTACTCAAGAGTCAAAACTCAAAGTGACTAAGGAGCCGAGTACTCTAAGTCAAATAGCCGATGAGAATGAAAGTTTAAAGGTGAGAATGCTAAATTAATAGCGAGAAATTGCTGGTATAGAGAAGAGGGAGAATGACCTCAAAAATGTTATTACCTCATTCACTAAGGCATCTAAATCATTGGATGATCTTATTATGAGTCAAAGAGAATGTGGAGACAAGACAGGCTTAGGATTTAATTCATCTGTGCTATGTCAAACCTCAAAAGTAATTTTGGAAAAAGGATCTTCAAGCCATGAAGAGTCTGAAAAATCCAAAACTCTAAATGTTGCACACACATTCACTCCAAAGCACCATAACAAGCAAAATGGCCTTGGTTATAAAAGAAAAGGAAAACATCCAGTTGAGTGCGGCTGAAAGGACAAAATGAGAAGAGATTCACCAAGTTCCTCAAAACTCCAAACAAAACTACTCTGCAAAGAAGAAGCAGAGCTACCAAAAACCCTAGAAAATCCATAAAAGAAATACATATGATGGGAATGGTCGAAGATATCCAAGCCAAGCTGATTGGAATAATGTAAACTATCAACATAGACTTATGGAATATAAGCCCAAATGGCAAAGGCCTAGAACTCAGCAAAGGCCATTCCAAAAGTATAAGAGCTTTCATCAGCACACATATGCACCTAGACACTACACTCAAAGACACCACAATTACCCAAAGAAGGCTATTGCTAAAAATTATACACAGGCATACAGACAAAAGAGACAAATTTGTATGAACCTAGAATCCCCAAGCAATTTGCCAGGATTAATTATGATTATGGCACGATAGATGGCAACCCCTTAGAGTCAAATCATTTGGCTATAAGTTGGTTGGACCATCTTACAATTCTAACCCCTCGGGACCCGGACAAGTATGGGTACCTAAAACTTAATTTCCTTGATTGCGGTTCAAGGAACAGTGAGTGCCAAGGAACCTGGTAGATGGATAGTGGATGTTCCGGACACATGACGACAGAAACAAGAAAAATCTGTCAAAATTCAAGGGAAGTAAAAGGAGCAAAAGTCATATTTGGAGGAAATGAAGCTCCTGGTAAAATAAGAGGCATTGGATCCATCAAGAGGAATGGATTAGAAATCACGGATGTTGCATATGTTGAAGGACTCAACTTCAACTTTGCTAAGCATCGATCAACTCGTGACAAGGGTTATAACGTTGGATTTAACATGGGTATATGCCAAATCAATGATATTGAATCAAATGAAGTTGTCTTTGCAAGGATGTAGACAAAAAATATGTATGTCGTGGATTGGTCAACCGCAACACCCAAAGACTGTCTACTAGCAAAAGAGCACAAATTGAATCAAGTTGGTACATGTGGCACAAAAAGTTGAGTCACCTAAATTTCAAAACGATTAACAAGCTTGCAAGAAGTAATCTTGTGGAAGGACTTCCAGGACTCGAGTATACAAAAAGGAGAGTATATGTGACGCATGTCGAAGGGAAAACAAATCAAGTCATCATTCAAAGAAAAGACATGCCCATCTTCAACAAGAATATTGCATTTGCTACATATGGATCTATTTGGCCCAAAGGGAACCAAACAAAGATAAGTGGAAAGAAATACACCTTGGTGGTAGTAGATGACTACTCAAGATATACATGGACAATATTCACGTGTAAGAAGAAAGAAACTCTACAAAAACTACCACAAATGATGAAGAGGATTCAAAACGAGAAGAGCAACCATTATCAAAATAAGATTGATGAGGAACCGAGTTTGTCAATGGAATAATAACTCGATATTGTATTGAAAATGGTATTGGTCATGAACTATCGGAGCAAGGACTCCACATCGAAATGGAGTTGCGAGAAAGAAGGAACATAACACTCAAACAAGGCAAGGACCATGTTAGTCAAGCGGGGTTACCAAAAAGATTTTGGGTCAAGCAATCAACACACTTGCTACACTCAAAACAGATGTATGATAAAATGAGACAAAGACTCCTATGAGATTTGGACTAGAAGAAAACCAAATGTTGCATATTTGAATATTTGGATGTAAATGCTTCATCCACAATAATGGAAAAGACAATCTAAAAGCTTTTGATGCTAAAGTCGATGAAGGTATCCTCTTAGGATACTCACCAAAAAGCAAAGCCTCTGAGTACTCAACAAAAGGACTATGGTTGCGAAGAATCCATTCATGTGGTATTCGATGAGCCAAATGTAAATGGAGAAGACATTGAAGAGTCACCGATAAGTTTGAGTCATCCAACCATGCGAGAAGAGTCCATATCTTTGGTCGGCGGAACTATAAACTCGAGAAGAAGATGAGATAGTGAATCTCAAAAATGCAATGAAAATTTGCGGCTAAGTGATCACGAGAGAGTCCCGGACAACACAATTGCCAAGACAATCGAATCGGCTAACTTACTCCAACTTTGATGTAAGATGGCCGAGAGACCATCCACGAAACTTGTCATTGGAGACATAAGAGAAGGTGTAAAAACAAGATCGAACTCAACAAGAAGCTATGTTCACATGCTTCATCTCGCAAATAGAGCCCAAAGATGTGTTACAAGCATTGGACGACGCACATTGTATTCAAGCTATGCAAGAAGAAGAGTGAATCGAGTTTGAAAGAAATAAAGTATGGGAATTAGTGCAAAGACCCATACATCAAAATGTTATCGGCACCAAATGGGTGTTCGAAATAAGATGAACGAGGAAGGTTATGTGGTAAGAAACAAAGCAAGATTAGTAGCCAAAGGATATTGCCAAGAAGAAGGAATAGATTTTGATGAAACATTTGCTCTGTAGCAAGATCGAAGCTATAAGAATGTTTCTTGCCTATGCACTCACAAGAATTTCACCGTATATCGAGATGGATGTAAAAAGTGCATTTCTAAATGGTTTATTGGAAGAATAAGTGTATGTTGAACAACCTCCGGATTTGACCGAAGACTCTTGGAGATAAAGTATACAAACTCAAGAAAGCTCTATATGGATTGAAACAGGGCACCCGAGCATGGTATGATACCTTGTCACAATTCCTAATCGAAAATGGATTCACAAAAGGAAAAGTAGATAGAACACTTTTCGAATTCAAGACAAAAAGAGTATCTTGCTTGTTCAAATATATGTGGATGACATCATTTTTGGATCCACAAACAAAGAGTCATGTGAAAAATTTTCAAACCTCATGCAAAGTAAATTTGAAATGAGCATGATGGGAGAGTGACATTCTTCCTTGGACTCCAAGTGAAACAAAGGGATGGAACCTTCATAAGTCAAACAAAATACACCGAGATTTAATGAAGAAGTTTGGTATGGAGGAGAAGTCTTCGTGAAAATACCAATGAATACATCGATCAAAATGGACATGGATGCGGATGGCAAGCCTCGTAGATCAAACAAGATCTGAGCACTTATTGGATCATTGCTCTATCTCACAAAGAAGCGGCGGACATCAACTTTGTTGTAGGTGTATGTGCAAGATTTCAATCTGCTCCAAAAGATAGCCATATGACAAAGAAATAAGAGAATATTGAGATACTTGAAAGGAAGCCAAAAAGTTTGCTTATGGTATCCAAAGGAAGGTGGATTCAAGCTAATCGGCTATTCAGACTCGACTATCTTTGGATGCAGAGTTGACAAAAAAGCACTTCAGGCACATGTTAAATGCTAGGAAACAGTGATTTCTGGTTTTTAGCAAGAAGCAAAATTCAATAGCCACCTCTGGTGAAGCGAATAATACATAGTTGCAAAATTTTGTTGTGCCCAAGTCCTATGGATGAGACAAAGAAATGAGAGACTATGAAGTTGAGGAAAAAGAAATTCAATCATGTGTGATAACACAAGTGCAATTGCCATTACTCAAAATCCCGTCTTTGCACTCAAGAACAAAGCATATCGATGTCGATATCACTTCAAAGAGATCATGTTGAAAAGTCATCTTGGAATATATCTCAACCGATAAACAATTGTTCTTCACAAAACCATTATGTGAGTCAAGATTTGAAGAACTCAAACATGAGTTGGGGTTAATTGGTGGAATCAATCAAAGAAAAGAAATGGAACACAAAAGGGAAAAGAGTGAACTCACAAATCGGTAAGTAAATTAGTCAGACGGAAGACACAACTATACCAAGTCACTTTGTTAGGTTGGAATGAGTCACTAAGAGAACTGTGAGAAGAAGAGTTAAATCGGCTAAAGGATAAGTGAGTCACTTATGAGCAAAGTGACAAAAACGCATCATTTTGACTAAGCGGGAATGTTTTTAAGGAATACGTCAACATAATGATGATGTGTACGGACATAAAGCTACACACCAAGCTTATGATTGGATATAAATCTTTGCCGCATTAAATAGAGACATTAAATGCTAAATAGGCGTGCAAAATCTAAGCCGTTGATTTCGATCACATTTCAAAAACCACCGCACGCCCTTTCATAAACCATACTTAAATCATTTTCGTCCGTTTCTCTCTCACTACCAAAACTGCTTCATTTTCCTTCTCTCAAAAGCAAAGGCAAAAATTCTCTCGAAACCCTATCTATCTCGCAAATCAATCTCTAAGTTTTTCTTTGATAAAATCCTGAAAAATGGCACCAACCTATGATTTTACCAAGTTAGGGAAGCAAATCCACACCGGGTCTCTTTGTGGATTTCGACGGCATGGTGAAACAGGGGTCCAACGACACCCTAGTGAAGAAAATTCTTTGAGAAATTAGAAACGACCGGCTGAAACCGTTTCTAACGTTAGAATATCCGATGACCTATGTGGAGGAGGTCGCACAATTCTACGTGAATGCCGAGATTCACGATGAAGGAATAAAGTCATCTATTCACGGAAAAGCGGTGACTATCTCGCCAAGGATTTGGTGAACACCGCTCACTACCAATCCGAATGAGCCTCGAAATTAACGAAGGTGATGTAAACTTGGTTGATGCTTGGAAAGAAATAGCCAAGCCCGACTTTCTTTGATAAAATAGTGTACACAAAACAAGAGATCTGGCGAAAGAGGATTATCACAAGTCATTGGACATAGTTGCCAAATGTATTGACATCAAATTTGGCGACTTTTGACCAATCAAAAAGCAAAGCTGATTGTAATGGCCGCAATTATCGCAGAAAAGAAAATAAATCGGGTCGAGTTTGTCTCACAGGAGACTGCGACGTAGGAACAAATCCTTCAAGGAAGATGGCACATTTGGAGGATCCTAGGATATGGCCTAGTGATTGGCCGGTGATGGAGGTGAAAGGAGTCCTCTTAGACATGGGAAGGCATTCCATGTTAACAAGAGGATGTTCGAGCAAACCTCTCTCGCGCACGAAGAGAGCCTACGCCAAGAGAGGCGACACGAGTGAGGGGAATCACCACTGAAGATACATTGTTCCCTCTCCACCCAAGAAGAAAGCTGCCCCCTGCCCTGCAAAGAAGACAGATGCCCTGCGCAAAGAAAGAAAGTCAAACTTGCTCCCGCCCTGCAGAGAGTCACCCCCTGCAGCCGTGTCTCCCGCCCAAAGAAAGAGAGTCGAGAAGGACACTCAAATACCTTCTCCGATCGTCAAAAAGAGGAGAACCGACAAGCCAAGATGGCCAGCTCCTCGAAAAAAGACACCAAAGCCAGACCCCGCGCCCAAGACTCGAGAGAAACCGTCTCGAACCAGAAATCCCTCCTACAAACTAGGAGACGAAGAAGAATCATCAAGCACTCCGAGCTTGAAAACCGGGCCGAGTCGGCCACTCACCGGAGCAGAGATCTTGGAGACTATTTGGAGAAGTAGAGTCTCCGGATGTAATTGATGAAATAGCCAAGTCTGTGAAGGCGATCAAGCAGAGGCAACTCAAGAAGACACAAATTGTCGCCCACACAATCGAAACACAAGAAAAGAAGCTTGTAGAGCCGATAGTGATGTGATGATCCTATCTCCACCTTACCCGGACATCCAAAATCGTCTGCGTGAGTGGAGGAAATGGAAATTGAGTAAATCAAGGGAACAGTTCAATGGCCCGAGTTTATAGAAGAATAAGAGGAATCTGTTAAATTTCCTTGGACTAACCACTGTAATCCCAGCATCGGATGAAGACAAGAATCCTGCAGATATTCAAGGACAAAGAGAAGGAAAGAAAGACAGAGGGAAGGAAGGCGAGGCACGTGAGAAGGCCAAGCCATCCGCCTATCTCGCACCCGTAACACACACATCCTCTCCTTGATGTCTTCTCTCGACAATGATGAGGATCCGGAGAATCTTCCGCCCGTAAGAGTTGCAAATGCAGCAAGCATTGCACGAATCGAGAATCCTTCACGAGCAAAGATTGATGGAGGGACCAGGAGAGTCCTCGAACACGGTGAAATTGATCCAATGGGAGTGGTTCACAAATCGCCATCGTTGTTCTTGCCACCACCTCCCGACTCACTCGGAAGAAAGCGATAAGGGACTGGCGATGAAAGCGGGATAGTGGGGACCCCAATCGAGCCAACCCCTATTGAAGGTGTCTTACCACCTGCCCCCAACGGTGAACATTCAATAGCAATACCGGGAGTTTGGAGACGAGTGACCCCATTCAAGTCACTCGGTGGTGCGCCCGGTGAGGGGGAAACTCCCTCCACCGCAGCAAGGTCGGAGAATCTGCGAGATGACTCCACAATGAATCAAGGAGGCGAAGTGGAGAAAGTACAACCACCAAACGGACATCAAGTTGCCATCAACGAAGCTCAAACAGATTGAGACTTTCTCGGTGAGTGTCAGCTCAATACGAAGGCTAATGACGCGCGATCGATCGAGGCACGAAGGAAGGAACAGCCACAGGAGTTAACACTGGGCGATGAAAGTGCAATCCATGGGGTTGAGACTCCAATGGATGCCACCACACGAAGACCCAAGAGAGGCGACACTGTCGAAAGGAGGTCAAGGCCTCGCTTGCGATTGAGACGCATGAGGTAATGAAGGCCCACGGGAGGTTGAGACTTCCCGGGGTAAAGAAGCCAAGTAGAGAACATCCCTCCCGCTATCATCGACCCATCCGAAAAGGAGATAAGCGCGCTTCATGATTCCCGATAATCTGATGTAACCTTTACGGGATCGGAAGGCGAAGAAGAAAACTGAGTCATCCCCAGTGATGATCCAAAAGACTCAATTCGCGGATATTCCAAGCACGAGCAAGTCGATCCCAAGACTACTCGTCAAACCTTTAATTTTGATGATGAGCCACCAATGGAAATCTCATCATCGTCCGATGACGCTTCGATGGCCGAGGACCCGATCTACTCAATTGGAGAAATCACCGAGACCAACGAAGTGTTGAGACAAAACTAGGCTCGACAGCAAGCGGGTCCACTTCACAACAAAACCCCAATTGAACCAGAGTCCACTGCGCAGCTCCTCAAGCTCGCAGCAGCAGGTCGATTCCAAAAGAACTTCACCGCTCATCATCGAACAAATCCCGCTTGGCGGTGATGAATCCTTTATAGAATCTTTTCCTTTTTCCCGGAGGTACCCGACCTCCATGAAGAGTCGAGAAAACGAACGCACACGCACGCTACACGCACCAGCTCCGTTTTTCCATCGGCACCATTGTTCCAACCGATTATGATTTTGACGTTGCATGGCCATCACCAACGGAGAATCAAATGAAGTCCACGAAGTGTTCAAGCGCATTATTCGCCGAGATTGAACGGATGGAGAGGCATCGAGCCTCTATGGACATGCGATCGACAACAGAGATGCCAATCTTACTGATTTAAGAGGCATAATAGTCGAGATCGAGGAATGGTGGCAACAAATAGAAAAACAATGATCGTGTGGAACAAGTTAGATACTTCAGGACATTGTTCAACAAGTGCTTATGGAGAGTTTAAAATGCCGATGCAAAACGGTTTGAAAAGAACATATTGAGCACATGCATGAAGCACACATTGCCGAGATAAAGTCATTGCGTGAGCAAAACAAGAGTGATCTACGACGTTTGGAAGAAACCATGAATACAAAATTCACCTTCTCATGGTGAGATGAAGCCGATTTCCAGAGTCCAACGCTACTCGATCCGAATTTCGTGTTGCATACTCTGCAGCACTGAGACAGTAACTCTACCATCGCAGCTCGACTTCCCGCTTGCCAAGATGTTTCAGTGTCCTCTCTTTTGATGATGCCAAAAAGGGGGAAGAGGAATACCTTAAAGCCGAAAAAGATCTCGAAGCCGAAAAAGAGGATGGTGTGAAGGAAAGACAATGAGGAAGCACTGAAACAAAAGAAAGGAAAATCACGAGGGGAAGGATCGAAAGATGTGACCTTAATGATTGCACAAACCCCCAACAGGAGTCCTCACCGACATTATCAATGCAAACTCCCCAGGACTCTGCCACTCCAACACTCTCTATATCTATGGGTGAAAAGAGAAAAACAATTGAAGCGGGGATGAAGGAAGTGGAAGGCGAATGGATGCCCGGTTATGAACATCTTGAAATACAATGGAGGCATTCCAAAGTAGACAGAGACACTTATGCCATCTCGGATGTCGGGACGGAGCCACGATCGACGATGAGTTTAAAACGCTCGAATCAAGGATACTTTGCAAATATGTCTATGGCTCAAGCTTGGGACTTATCTTGGGAAAAGGGTCTCACGTTATGTGAAGAAGGCCGACAGACCACCACCGAGTCCACTCTGCTGTCACTCACCGGAAAGAAGAAGACCAAGACAAATGCACGCCCGCAGGGTAGAGGAAGAAGCGATGGTGGAGGAAGAAGCTTGGACCTGGCCTCCGCCCAAAAACATTGAATACGAGATCCGGCAAGAAAGGAGGATCTCAATGGTCTTGACCAAGTAGCAAATTTGCAAGTGGCTAAAAGTAACGCCGATATGCAAAAAAGAATAGAAGAAGAAAACAAGAGACAAACTCGGCTATGGGAGGAAAGACAGAAAGATTAAGAAGAGATGAAGTCGCGCAAAAGGCATATGAAAAGAAAAGAAGGCGGTGACGATGAGAAAAAGAAGAAGAGAAAGATCTTGAACAAGATGAAAGAAGAAGACAAGGAGATGAAGTGTTGTTGTCCACCCCTTCGTGTATTTTATTATGTAAATACATACAATGTAAGTCTTCAAATAAAGCTATAAATTCTTTATTTTCTGTGTAGACAAATATGTGCTTTGATACACCTTGTAAACTTGATTGTGTAAAAGAACAAGAATGTTATGATCAATAAAAGAATTGATTCTAAATACATTCTATGTCAATACACTATCCTGTATTTATCTTTGCTATTTGCATTTTTGAATGGTTTAAGTTTTGGCATCATCAAAAAGGGGAAATTGTTAGGAAATTTATTGTTTAGATTTTGATGAATGCCATGTAAAACTTAGAATAGGAAGTTGGCACCCAATACTTGTTGTAAAATGCATTGTAATAAATAGAGTGCTGTGAGTTAAGTCACCGCCCTAACATGAAAGAAGACAACTCAAGACTAGAAGGAAGACTCATGAGACAACAGTATGGTAAAGAAGAGTAGACGGGAACTCTCTCAAGAAGCGGTGAGTCGCACGAGAAGCCACCGAGTGATCAAGGCATCTCCGGAGAGTCCCAAAGGATCAAGTCGGTTGTGTGATCAAGACTTGATCTGGGATTACCACTTTGTATATTGATCAATACCTAGTGGATTCCTCCAGAGTTGGAGAAGAGAGGAGTAGAAGAATTACCCCATCTTCGAACCTCTATAAAATTTTATTGTGTCATTTACATTTCAAAGACTTCAATTCCCCGCATCTTAATTGTTTATATCTCATGATAAATTTGCTATCCACTTGATAATTTCTAAGTACTAAACCAAGCACTAAATCCTTGCTTAATCAAACTTAAGGGTGTTAAGTCTTCCAATGAAAACAAAACCACATTGAGTTAATTTAAAGCCAATAGCCGAGTTATTCCATCAACAAACTTTCACTGAGTCTTTGAGAGACTAACTCTACTTGATTGACTAAATTGATCATCCATCAAGGACACAAATTGCTGGTAGTATCAACTCGTATATTTAATAGGACTAAATCGAAAATTTGGTAAGGTTTATTCAACCCCCTTCTAAACCTTACACTTACACCCCTTGGGACCTACAAGTGGTATCGAGCGGTTGGTTCATTGAACCCTCCGCACCGGTTACTCGAACTAGATCTCCAAACTTTTCAAAGTCCGCTTTAGTACTTAAACTCTCAAAACTCTTTCTATCATTAGAAGTTATTATCATGGAAGCAAATTTGACACGCATCCCTATGTTCACAATTGAAGAATTTGATGATTGGAAAATTCAGATGCGTGCTCATCTATCAATTACATGATGAGATGTGGATAGTGATAGAAGATGGGCCACCGCAAATCTTAAAGGTGAACACAATTTTGTAAGAAGAGATGCAAAGGAGAAGAGGATGTTGCTCCCGCACTACCATGGTTGAAAACCAAGAACCGAGTGGACAAATGATGACAAAAGATATAACCTGGACAATGTAGCCAAGGACATCCTTTACAAAACCTTGACAAAGCCATGTTCAATAAAGTCAAATCATGCAAAACGGCCAAAGAAATCTGGGACAAGTTCACATTGATTTGTGAAGGCTCGAGCAAATCAAAGAAAACAAATTATCAGCCGGTTGCACAGAAAATTTGAGAACTTCAAAATGATCTCGTGGAGAAAACCTGGATCAACTGGATGCTCGATTCACGTAAATCACCAACGAGTTATCCGCACTTGGAAAGGAATATGCACAAAAAATGTGTATGAAGATCCTAAAAAGTCTTCCAAATTGAATGGGAAATGAAGGTCATGGCACCGAGACATTCCATGGACCTATCAAAGACATCCAACCATGAATTATTCTCAAACCCTCAAAGCCTACGAGTTTGAGCCGAGAAGAAAAGACCAGGAAGAGATAACAGACCCAAAACAAATTGCTTAATTGTTAAAAATGGGAAGAGAGCCGAGGTCAAAGAAGTCATTGATCCGAAGAAATAGCCCGATGGTCAAAAATTCAACAAGTTCTTCAATAAGAACTACAAGAGAGGAAAGGGCGAATCTTCCAGAAGACACTCACCTCCCTCCAAATCAAGGGAAGATATGCCAACCAAGAGAATGATCATCGAAAGTTGAGTATCAAAGGGCCGACAATCCAAGAATGGAAAGACTCGATCAAAAGGTCAATATCTATGCTGAATCGTAGACAACCAGGTCACTATGCCATTGATCGCTCATATCCTCGTAGTTAACAAATACAGAATGAAGAAGAAAGAAAGGTCTTCGAGAGAAAGAAGAAAGAAAAGAAAAAGGCAATGATGGTCGCAGAGATCGGCCGAAAACCCAAGTCAAGAGAGACAAATTGATCTCAGAGCAAGTTGAAGTTGACTACTCAAGTGACTCGAAGAAGAAGCCCGAATTTGCTTGATGGCCAAAGAACAAGATCAACCCGACCAAGAAGATGAGGTACACTCTAACTCATCAAACTCGACTCTAGTGATAGTGATCGTGATGACACACACACTTCATCACCCACTCGATCTTTATGATTCATTAGGCAAAATGATGAAAGATTTTGAACACATTAAATCCTCACACACACTATTAAATGAGGAAAACAACCTACGCAAGAGTCAAAACTCAAAGCTCGACTAAGGAGCCGAGTACTCTAAGTCAAATAGCCGATGAGAATGAAAGTTTAAAAAGGCCGAGAATGCTAAATTAATAGCGTAAATTGCTGCTATAGAGAAGAGGGAGAATGACCTCAAAAATGTTATTATCTCATTCACTAAGGCATCTAAATCATCGGATGATCTTATTATGAGTCAAAGAGAATGTGGAGACAAGACAGGTTAGGATTTAATTCCTCTCGTGCTATGTCAAACCTCAAAAGTAATTTTGGAAAAAGGATCTTCAAGCCATGAAGAGTCCGAAAAATCCAAAACTCTAAATGTTGCACACACATTCACTCCAAAGCACCATAACAAGCAAACTGGCCTTGGTTATAAAAGAAAAGGAAAAATGCCGAGCCGATTGAGTGCGCCGAAAAGGACAAATTGAGAAGAGATTCAAAAGTTCCTCAAAGAAACTCCAAATAGAAAATACTCGCAAAGAAGAAGCAGAGCTACCAAAACCCTTAAAATCCATAAAAGAAATACATATGATGGGAATGGTAGAAGATATCCAAGCCAAGCCGATTGAATAATGTAAACTATCAAAGATAGACTTATGGAATATAAGCCCAAATGGCAAAGGCCTAGAACTCAAAGAAAGGCCATTCCAAAAGTATAAGAGCTTTCATCAAAGACACATATGCACCTAGACACTACACTCAAAGACACCACAATTACCCAAAGAAGGCTATTGCTAAAAATTATACACAGCATACGCATACAAAAGAGACAAAGTATGAACCTAGAATCCCCAAGCAATTTGCCAGGATTAATTATGATTATGGCATCGATAGATGGCAACCCCTTAGAGTCAAATCATTCGGCTATAAGTTGGTTGGACCATCTTACAATTTAACTCCCCTCAGACCCGCATAAAGTATGGGTACCTAAAACTTAATTTCCTTGATTGCAGTTCAAGGAACAATTTGAGTGCCAAGAACCTGGTATACGGATAGTGGTCGCTCCGCATATTATGACAGAAACAAGAAAAATCATAAAATTCAAGGAAGTAAAAGGAGCAAAAGTCATATTTGGAGGAAATGAAGCTCCTGGTAAAATAAGAGGCATTGATCCATCAAGAGGAATGGATTAGAAATCACGATGTCGTGCATATGTTGAAGGACTCAACTTCAACCTCCTAAGCATTAGTCAACTCTCGGACAAGGGTTATAACGCTGGATTTAATACGGGTATATGCCAAATCAAGGATATTGAATCAAATGAAGTTGTGTTTTTGCAAGGATGTAGACAAAAAAATATGTATGTCGTGGATTGGTCAACCGCAACACCCAAAGACTCGCCTACTAGCAAAGAGCACAAATTCAATCAAGTCGGTCGTGGCACAAAAAGTCGAGTCACCTAAATTTCAAAACGACAATGCTTGCAAGAAGTAATCTTGTGGAAGGACTTCCGCACTCAAGATACAAAAAAAGAGAGTATATGTGACGATGTCGGGGGAAAACAAATCAAGTCATCATTCAAAGAAAAGACATGCCCATCTTCAACAAGAATATCAGATCCGCTACATATGGATCTATTTGGCCCAAAGGAACCAAACCATCATAAGTGGAAAGAAATACATCTTGGTGGTAGTAGATGACTACTCAAGATATACATGGACAATATTCATGTGTAAGAAGAAAGAAACTCTACAAAACTACCACAAATTATGAAGAGGATTCAAAACGAGAAGAGCCAAACCATTATCAAAATAAGATCGCATGAGGAACCGAGTTTGTCAATGGAATAATAACTCAAAGATTGTATTGAAAATGGTATTGGTCATGAACTATCAAAGAAAAAGGACTCCACAAAGAACGGAGTTGCGTAGAAGGAACATAACACTCAAAGAAGCAAAGAAGACCATGTTAGTCAAGCAGGTTACCAAAAAAGATTTTGGGTCAAGCAATCAACACAAATTTTGCTACACTCAAAACAGATGTATGATAAAATGTATAACCCACAAAGACTCCCTATGAGATTTGGACTGGAAGAAACCAAATGTTGCATATTTCGTAATATTTGGATGTAAATGCTTCATCCACAATAACGGAAAAGACAATCTAAAAGCTTTTTGATGCTAAAGTCGATGAAGGTATCCTCTTAGATACTCACTAAAAGCAAAGCCTACAGAGTACTCAACAAAAGGACTATGGTTGCGTAAGAATCCATTCATGTGGTATTCGATGAGCCAAATGTAAACGGAGAAGACATTGAAGAGTCACCGATGTCGAATCATCCAACCATGCGTAAGAGTCCCTATGCCAAGTCAAGCCGAACTATAAACTCGTAAGATGAGATAGTCAATCTCAAAAACAAATGAAAATTTGCAACAAGTTGATCACGCAGAGAGCCGACTAAGAACACAAATCGCAAGACAATCAATCCAGCCTAACTTACTCCAACCTCGATGTAAGATGGCCGAGAGACCATCCACCGTAACTTGTCATTGGAGACATAAGAGAAGGTGTAAAACAAGATCCGTAACTCAACAAGAAGCTATGTTCACATGCTTCATCTCGCAAATAGAGCCCAAAGATGTGTTACAAGCATCGACGACGCACATCGATTCAAGCTATGCAAGAAGAGTCAATCAGCTTTGAAAGAAATAAAGTATGGGAATTAGTGCAAAGACCCATACATCAAAATGTTATCGCACCAAATGGGTGTTCGTAAATAAGATGAACGGGAAGGTTCTGTGGTAAGAAACAAAGCAAGATTAGTAGCCAAAGGATATTGCCAAGAAGAAGGAATAGATTTTGATGAAACATTTGCCCTCGTAGCAAGACGAAGCTATAAGAATGTTTCTTGCCTATGCAAATTTCACAAGAATTTCATTGTATATCGATGGATGTAAAAAGTGCATTTCTAAATGGTTTATTGAAGAAGAAGTGTATGTTGAACAACCTCCAGGATTTGTCCGAAGACTCTTGGAGATAAAGTATACAAACTCAAGAAAGCTCTATATGGATTGAAACAGCACCCGTGAGTATGGTATGATACCTTGTCACAATTCCTAACCGAAATGGATTCACAAAAGGAAAAGTAGATAGAACACTTTTCTTAATTCAAGACAAAAAGAGTATACGCTTGTTCAAATATATGTGGATGACATCATTTTTGGATCCACAAACAAAGAGTTGTGTGAAAATTTTCAAACCTCATGCAAAGTAAATTTGAAATGAGCATGATGGGAGAGCCGACATTCTTCCTTGACTCCAAGTGAAACAAACAAGGATGGAACCTTCATAAGTCAAACAAAATACACCGTAGATTTAATGAAGAAGTTTGGTATGGAGGAGAAGTCTTCTCAGAAAATACCAATGAATACATCACCAAAATGGACATGGATGCAGATGGCAAGCCTCAGATCAAACAAGATACGCAGCACTTATCGATCATTGCTCTATCTCACAAAGAAGTTGTGCCGTACATCAACTTTGTTGTAGGTGTATGTGCAAGATTTCAATCTGCCCAAAAGATAGCCATATGAAACAAATGCCTAAGAGAATATTGAGATATTTGAAAGGAAGCCAAAAAGTCAGCTTATGGTATCCAAAGGAAGGGATTCAAGCTAATCGCTATTCAGACTCGACTATGCCGGATGCGAGTTGACGTAAAAGCACTTCTCGTGCACATGTCAAATGCTAGAAACAAAGTTGATTTCCCGGTTTAGCAAGAAGCAAAATTCAATAGCCACCTCTACAAATTAAGCAGTATCATATAGTTAGTGGCAAACGTTGTTCCCAAGTCCTATGGATGAGACAAAGAAATGAGAGACTATGAAGTTGAGGAAAAAGAAATTCCAATCATGTGTGATAACACAAGTGCAATTGCCATTACTCAAAATCCCGTGCCGCACTCAAGAACAAAGCATATCGATGTCGATATCACTTCATAAGAGATCATGTTGAAAAGAAGACATCATCTTGAATATATCTCAACCGATAAACAATCGGGCGACATCTTCACAAAACCATTATGTGAGTCAAGATTTGAAGAACTCAAACATGAGTTAAGAAATTAATTGAGCTGAAATGACACTTAAGAATCAAAGAAAAGAAATGGAACACAAAAAGGGAAAAGAGTCAACTCACAAATCAGCTAAGTAAATTAGTCAGACGGAAGACAATATACCAAGTCACCAAGAATGAGTCACTAAGAGAACTCGTGAGAAGAGTTAAATCAAATAAAGGATAAGTTTCGAGTCACTTATGAGCAAAGTGACAAAAACGCAGTCATTTTGACTAAGTCGGAATGTTTTTAAGGAATACGTCAAAGATAATGATGATGTGTACGTATTATAAAGCCGCACACCAAGCTTATGATTGATATAAATGCCGCCGCATTAAATACGAGACATTAAATGCTAAATAAAGGCAAAAATCTAAGCCGTTGATTTCGATCACATTTCAAAACCACCGCACGCCCTTTCATAAACCATACTTAAACCATTTCCGCCCGCTTTCTCTCACACTACCAAAACTGCTCATTTTCCTTTCTCTCAAAAGCAAAGGCAAAAATTCTCTCAAACCCTATCTATCCGCAAATCAATCTCTAAGTTTTTCTTTGATAAAATCCCAAAAATGGCACCAACCTATGATTTTACCAAGTTAGGAAAGCAAATCCACACCGGCTCAATGATTTCGACGATGGTGAAACAGGTCCGACGACACCCTAGTGAAGAAAATTGCTGAAAATTAGAAACGACCTGTCAAACCGCTTAACGTTAGAATATCCGATGACCTATGTGGAGTGAGGTCGCACAATTCTACGTGAATGCCGAGATTCACGATGAAGGAATAAAGTCATCCTGCTCACTTTAAAGCAACACTATCTCGCGCAAGGATTTGGTCAACACATTGCTCACTACCAACCGAATGAGCGAGCTTGAAATTAACGGCCGATGTAAACTTGGTGATGCTTGGAAAGAAATAGCCAAGCCCGACTTTGCCGATAAAATAGTGTACACAAAGAAACAAGAGACTCACGAAAGAGGATTATCACAAGTCGTTGGGACATAGTTGCCAAATGTATCGACATCAAATTTGGCAAAATTTTGACCAATCACAAAAGCAAAGTGATTGTAATGGCCGCAATCATCGCAAAAGAAAATAAATCGGTCGAAGTTTGTCTACACAGCAGATTTCTTAACGTAGGAACAAATCCTTCAAGGAAGATGGCACATTTGGAGGATCCTGTGGATATGGCCTAGTGATTGGCCTAACGGAGGTGAAAGGAGTCCCTCTGATATGGGAAGGCATTCCATGTTAACAAGAGGATGTTCAGAGCAAACCTCTCCTCGGCGCACGTAAGAGAGCCTACGCCAAGAGAGCCGACACGAGTGAGGGGGAATCACCACCCCAAGATACAAATGCTCCTCTCCACCTAAGAAAAAGTCACTCAGCCTCGCAAAGAAGACACGCCCCGCAAAGAAAGAAAGTCAAACTTGCTCCCGCCCGCAGCAGTCACCCGCCTCGCAGCCGTGTCCCCGCCTCAAAGAAGAAAGCTGTTCGAGAAGGACACTCAAATACCTTTCTCCGATCACAAAGAGGAGAACTGACAAGCCAAGATGGCCACTCCTCGTAAAAGACACCGCAGACGCCCCCGCCGCCAAGACTGCAGAAACTGCCTCTAAACCGTAAATCCTCCGTACAAACTAGAGACGAAATCATCAAGCACTCCGAGCTTGAGAAACCGGGCCGAGTCACCACTCACCGAGCAGACATCGAGATCACCGAGAAGTAGAGTCTCCGCATGTAATTAATGAAATGCAAGTCTCGCCGGGTGACAAGAGAGGCAACCTCAAGACACAAACACAGCCCACACATCCAAACACAAGCAGAGGTCGGGTGCAGAGCCGATAGTGATGTGATGATCCTATCTCCACCTTACCCGTACATCCAAAATCGTCTCACAGGTGAGTGGAGGAAATGGAAATTGAGTAAATCAAGGGAATAGTTCCAACGGCCCGAGTTTATAGAAGAAGAGAACTCGTTAAATTTCCTCGACTAACCACTGAATCCCAAAGACGGATGAAGACAATCGCACGACATCCCGCAGATATTCAAGGACAAGGAGAAGGAAAGACAGGCAGAGGAAGCCGAGCACGGAGAAGGCCAAGATCCGCCTCCATCTCCTGGCACCACAGAACACACACATCCTCTCCTTGATGTCTTCTCCGACAGCTGATGAGGATCCTGAGAATGTCGCCGCCACAAGAGTTGCAAATGCAGCAAGCATTGCACGAATCCGAATCCTTCACGAGCAAAGATTGATGGAGTGGACCAGAGAGTCCTCCGTAACACACCGAAATTGATCCAATGGGAGTGGTTCAAAGAAATCGCCACCGTTGTTGCCGCCACCACCTCCCTGTCACCACTTTAAGGCAACAAGGACTTGGCGATGAAACTCGATAGTGGGGACCCCAAATGAGCCAACCCCTATTGAAGGTGTCTTACCACCGCCCCAACGGCCAACATTCAATAGCAACAAATGAGTTTGGAGACGAGTGACCCCATTCTAAGTCACTCACCAAAAGGGTGCGCCACCGAGGGGAACTCCTCCACCGCAAAGAAGGCCTGAGAATGCCGCAGATGACTCCACAATGAATCAAGGAGGCGAAGTGGAGAAAGTACAACCACCAAACGAACATCAAGTTGCCATCAACGGCTCAAACAGCTTGAGACTGCCTCACCGAGGTGTCAACCGCCTCAAGGCAATGACGCCGATGCAAATGAGGCACGTGAAGGAACATGTGGAGTTAACACTGGGCGATGAAAGTGCAATCCATGGGGTTGAGAGTCCAATGGATGCCACCACGTAAGACCCTAAGATAGCGACACCGCCGAAAGCGAGGTCCAAGTGCCTCGCCTGCAGCTTGAGATCATGAGGTAATGAAGGCCCACTGGAGGTTGAGACTTCCCGGGTAAAGAAGTCAAGTAGAGAACATCCCTCCCGCTATCATCGACCCATCCGAAAAATGAGATAAGCGCTTCATGATTCCCGTGATAATCCCGATGTAACCTTTCCGGGATCGTGGCGAAGAAGAGCGAGTCATCCCCAAATGATGCATCCAAAAGACTCAATCAAGGATGTTCCAAGCACGAGCAAGTCCGATCCCAAGACTACTCACAAACCTTTAATTTTGATGATGAGCCACCAATGGAAATCTCATCATCGTCCGATGACGCTTCCGATAAGGCCGAGGACCGTCTACTCAATTGAGAAATCAATCGAGACCAACGGTTGCTTGAGACAACGAGGCTCGTCGGGTCCACTTCACAACAAACCCCAACAACCAGTCCACCGCGCAGCTCCTCAAGTCGCAGCAGGTCAATTCCAAAAAGAACTTCACCGCTCATCATCGAACAAATCCTAGCTTGGCGGTGATGAATCCTTTATAGAATCTTTTCCTTTTTCCTGAGGTACCCGACTTCCATGAAGAGTCGAGAAACGAACGCGCACGCTACCACACGCATCAGCCTCCCGCTTTTTCCATCGTGCACCATTGTTCCAACTGATTATGATTTTGACGTATGGGCCATCACCGCAACGAGAATCACCAAGTCCACGGGTGTTCAAGGCATTATTCACGAGATTGAACGGATGGAGAGGCATCAGCCTATGGACATGCGATCGACAACAGAGATGCCAATCTTATCGGATTTAAGAGGCATAAAAGATCGTGAATGGTGGCAACAAAAGAAGAAACAATGCGTGTGGAACAAGTTAGATACTTCAGACATTGTTCAACAAGTCAGCCGGGTATGGAGAGCTCGAAAATGTTGATGCAAAACGGTTTAAAGAACATATTGAGCACATGCATGAAGCACACATTGCCGAGATAAAGTCATGGAGCAAAACAAGAGTGATCTACAAATATTGGAAGAAACCATGAATACAAAATTCACCTTCTCATGGCCGAGATGAAGTCGATTTCAAAGCAGAGTCCAACGCTACTCGATCCGAATTTCGTGGTTGCATACTCGCAGACCTGAGACAAAACTCTACCATCGCCAGTTCGACTTCCCGCTTGCAAGATGTTTCCAGTGTCCCTCTCTTTGATGATGCCAAAAAGGGGAAGAGGAATACCTTAAAGCACGTAAAAGATCCGGTCCAAAAAAGAGGATGCAAATGTGAAGGGAAAGACAAATTGAGGAAGTGTTGAAACAAAAGAAAGGAAAATCATTGAGGGGGAAGGATCGAAAGATGTGACCTTAATGATTGCACAAACCCCCCAACAGGGTCCTCACACAACGACATTATCAAGAAGAAACTCCCTCGGACTCGCCACCCAACACTGCTATATCTATGGGTCGAAAAGAGAAAAACAATTGAAGCAGGAAGGAAGTGGAAGGAAGAATGGATGCCCTGTTATGAACATCTTGAAATAAAGATGGAGGCATTCCAAAGAGACAGAGACACTTATGCCATCTCGTATGCTCGGACGGAGCCACGATCGCTGATGAGTTTAAAACGCCGAATCAAGGATACTTTGCAAATATGTCTATGGCTCAAGCTTGGGACTTGTAATCGGGAAAAGGGTCTCACGTTATGTGAAGAAGCCGACAGTGCAAGGAGACCACCTAGCCACTCACCGGGTCACTCCGCCGGTCACTCACCGGGAAAGAAGAAGACCCCAAGATAAGACACGCCTGCAGGTAGAGGAAGAAGCAAAGCGTGGATGATGGAAGAAGCTTCGACTCCAGCCTCCGCCCAAAAACATTGAATACGAGATCCAGCAAGAAAGGAGGGATCATCAATGGTCTTGACCAAGTAGCAAATTTGCAAGTGGCTAAAACTAACGCCGAGTATGCAAAAAGAATAGAAGAAGAAAACAAGAGACAAACTCAATGCATGGAGGAAAGACAGAAAGATTAAGAAGAGATGAAGTCCGCTGTAAAGGCATATGAAAAGAAAAGAAGGCAAAATTGACGATGAGAAAAGAGAAGAAGAGAAGAAGATGTCAATAAGATGAAAGAAGGAGACAAAAGGAGATGAAGTGTTGTTGTCCACCCTTCGTATTTTATTATGTAAATACATACAATGTAAGTCTTCCAAATAAAGCTATAAATTCTTTATTTTCTCGTGTAGACAAATATGTGCTTTGATACACCTTGTAAACAACAGTGTAAAAGAACAAGAATGTTATGATCAATAAAAGAATTGATTATGCGCATACATTCTATGTCAATACACTATCTCGTATTTATCTTTGCTATTTGCATTTTTGAATGGTTTAAGTTTTGGCATCATCAAAAAGGGGGAAATTGTTAGAAATTTATTGTTTAGATTTTGATGAATGCCATGTAAAACTTAGAATAGAAGTTGGCACCCCAATTCTTGTGTAAAATGCATTGTAATAAATAGAGCCGCTGCCGAGTTAAGTCACCTGCGCCTAACATGCAAGAAGACAACCAAGACTAGAAGGAAGACTCGCCGCGAGACAAATTTAGTATGGCAAAGAAGAGTAGACGGAACTCTATCAAGAAGCAAAAGATGATGCACCGAGTGGAGTATCACCAAGTCAACTCGAGAAAAGCCAAGTCTCAAGTTGAAGTGACAAGAGTCATCCAATGATTGGAAGTCACTTAAGTCACCTGGGAAAGCAAAAAATGCAAATGTCGAGATAATCAGAAAAGATCCGTTGCACGTAAATCAAGAGAATTACTTAAACAAGTAATATCTCCATACTACCTTTCTCGAGTGCTCACCCCGTGCTGCAAAGGAATGAACCAATGGGAAGCACTACACCGTGTCGAACTCCTCGAAAAGGTGAAAAACAATTCATACGAGGAAATGGCACCCAAGGATCGCAACAAGACAAGCCAACGACGCAAGTGACTTTCAAAAATAAGCCTATCTCTTCAACGGGCAAATTTTTGAAAGATCACTATAAAAGGCGAGGAGTTTATTTGAGAAATGGCTGAGACACAAGAGATTAAGAGACAAGAACCAAAACGCTCAAGCAATTATTAGAAAATCAAACATTCTCAATCCTCAAGCCTACACTACGAAGAACATCAATCCAACACTCACCTGTGAAGGAAAGATAACTTCAATCAGCTTGAAGAGGAAAATACTCGAAAAATCAAGGGGTCTACATTCCACGGGGATTGTAGGGCGTTCAGTGGTCGAACCAAGTCTTGAGCTGAGGGCTTCGATCAAATCCAAAGAGCTTGAGCAAGTGAGTCAGAGTAGCAAGGCAGCCTGCCGGAAGAAGCCGAGTCGCACGGTAGAAGCCACCGAGTGATCAAGGCATCTCCGATCGAGTCCCAAAGGATCAAGTCACCGTGTGATCAAGACTTGTATCCTGACACCTACCACTTTGTATATTGATCAATACCTAGTGGATTCCTCCAGAGTTGGAGAAGAGAGAGTAGAAGAATTACCCCATCTTCGAACCTCTATAAAATTTTATTGTGTCATTTACATTTCAAAGACTTCAATTTCTCGCATCTTAATTGTTTATATCTCGCCGATAAATTTGCTATCCACTTGATAATTTAAGTACTAAACCAAGCACTAAATCCTTGCTTAATCAAACTTAAGGGTGTTAAGTCTTCCGCTGAAACAAAACCACAAATAGTTAATTTAAAGCCAACAAATGAGTTATTCCATCAATGTAGCGCAGTTGAGTCCGTTGAGAGACTAACTCTTAACGATTGACTAAATTGATCATTCCCATCAAGGACACAAACTAAAGATCAACTCAGATATTTAAAAGGACTAAATCGAAAATTTGCAAGGTTTATTCAACCCCCCTTCTAAACCTTACACTTACACCCTTGGGACCTACAAGGGTATCGTGAGCTTACTGGTTCATCAACCCTCCGCACCGGTTACTCAACTAGATCTCCAAACTTTTCAAAGTCTCGCTTTAGTACTTAAACTCTCAAAACTCTTTCTATCATTAGAAATTATTATCATGGAAGCAAATTTGACACGCATCCCTATGTTCACAATTGAAGAATTTTATGATTGGAAAATTCGTGATGCAGCTCATCTATCAAAGATTACATGATGAGACGTGGATAGTGATGTAAGACGGGCCACCGCAAATCTTAAAAGCGAACACAAAGAAGAGTCACCGGGGAGAAGAGGATGTTGTTCCCGCACTCAGCCATGGTTGAAAACCAAGAACCGAGTGGACAAATGATGAGAGAAAAAGATACAACCTGGACAATGTAGCCAAGGACATCCTTTACAAACCTTGACAAAGCCATGTTCAATAAAGTCAAATCATGCAAAACGCCAAAGAAATCGGGACAAGCTCACATTGATTTGTGAAGGCTCGTGAGCAAATCAAAGAAAACAAATTATCAAAATGGTTGCACAAAATTTGAGAACTTCAAAATGATCTCAGAGAAAAACCTGATCAATCGGATGCTCGATTCACGTAAAATCACCAACGAAGTTATCTCCGCACTTGGAAAAAGAATATGCATGTATGAAATGTGTATGAAGATCCTAAAAGTCTTCCACCAATGGGAAAATGAAGGTCATGGCACCGAGACATTCCATGGACCTATCAAAGACATCCAACCATGAATTATTCCTCGCACCTCAAAGCCTACGAGTTTGAGCCGAGAAGAAAAGACTGGAAGAGATAGTCAGACCCAAAACAAATTTTGCTTCTAATTGTTAAAAATGGGAAGAGAGTCGAGGTCAAAGTTAAGTCATTGATCCGTAAGAAATAGCCCGATGGTCAAAAGATTCAACAAGTTCTTCAATAAGAACTACAAGAGAGGAAAGGGGCGAATCTTCCGAAGACACTCACCTCCTCCAAATCAAGGGAGATAAAGCAACCAAGAGAACATATCAAAAGTCGAGTATCAAAGGGACCGACAATCCAAGAATGGAAAGAGTCGATTAAAAGGTCAATATCTATGCCGAACAGACAACCAGGTCACTATGCTATTGGGATCGCTTCATCCCGTAGTTAACAAATACAGAATGAAGAAGAAAGAAAGGTCTTCGAGAAAGAAGACAAGAAAAGAAAAAGGCAATGATGGTCACCGCAGAGATCAAAAAATGCAAGTCAAGAGAGACAATGATTCGAGAGCAAAGGAAGCCGACTACACCGACTATGAAGTTAAGCCCCGATCCGCTTGATGGCCAAAGAACAAGATCAACTCCGACCAAGAAGATGAGGTACACTCTAACTCATCAAACTCGACTTAGTGATAGTGATCGTGACACACACACTTCATCACCCACTGATCTTTATGATTCATTAGGCAAAATGATGAAAGATTTTGAACACATTAAATCCTCACACACACTATTAAATGAGGAAAACACTCAAGAGTCAAAAACTCAAAGTTTCGACTAAGAGCCGAGTACTCTGTCAAATAGCCGATGAGAATGAAAGTTTAAAGGCCGAGAATGCTAAATTAATAAAGCAGAAATTGCCGCTTATAGAGTAAGAGGGGAATGACCTCAAAAATGTTATTACCTCATTCACTAAGGCATCTAAATCATTGGATGATCTTATTATGAGTCAAAGAGAATGTGGAGACAAGACATGTAGATTTAATTCTCCGTATATGTCAAACCCTCAAAAGTAATTTTGGAAAAGGATCTTCAAGCCATGAAGAGTCTCAAAAATCCAAAACTCTAAATGTTGCACACACATTCACTCTAAAGCACCATAACAAGCAAACTGCCTTGGTTATAAAAAAGAAAAGGAAAACAAAATGAGTGACCAAAGGACAACTGAGAAGAGATTCAAAAGTTCCTCAAAGAACCCAAACAAAATACTCTCGCAGTGAAGAAGCAGAGCTACCAAAACCCTTAAAATCCATAAAAGAAATACATATGATGGGAATGGTAGAAGATATCCAAGCCAAGCCGATTGAATAATGTAACTATCAAAGATGATTTACGGAATATAAGCCCAAAATGGCAAAGGCCTGTAACTCAAAGAAAGGCCATTCCAAAAGTATAAGAGCTTTCATCAAAGACACATATGCACCTGACACTACACTCAAAGACACCACAATTACCAAAGAAGGCGATTGCAAAAATTATACACAGTATACGCACAAAAGAGACAAAATTGATGAACCTGTAATCCCCAAGAATTTGCCAGATTAATTATGATTATGGAACCGATAGATGGCAACCCCCTGAGTCAAATCATTTGGCTATAAGTTGGTTGGACCATCTTACAATTCTAACCCTCAGACCTGCATAAGATGGGTACCTAAAACTTAATTTCCTTTGATTGCGTTCAAGAATAAATGAAAAGCCAAGGAACCTGGTACATGGATAGTGGTCGCCTGCATACATGACAGAAACAAGAAAATCATTAAAAATTCAAGAAGTAAAGGAGCAAAAGTCATATTTGGAGGAAATGAAGCTCCTGTAAAATAAGAGGCATTGATCCATCAAGAGGAACGGATTAGAAATCGCTGATGTTGCATATGTCAAGGACTCAACTTCAACCTCGCTAAGCATCACCAACTCGTGACGGATGTGGTTATAACGCTGATTTAATACGGGTATATGCCAAATCAAGGATATTGAATCAAACCGGTGTGCCATTGCAAGATGTAGACAAAATATGTATGTCGCTGATTGGTCAACCGAACACCCAAAGACTGCCTACTAGCAAAAAGAGCACAAATTAATCAAGTCGTGGGCACAAAAGCCGAGTCACCTAAATTTCAAAACGATTAATGTTTTTGCAAGAAGTAATCTTGGGAAGGACTTCCGCACTCGCAGATACAAAAAGGAGAGTATATGTGACGCATGTCGGGGGAAAACAAATCAAGTCATCATTCAAAGAAAAGACATGCCCATCTTCAACAAGAATATCAGATCTGCCATATACGGATCTATTCGCCCAAAGGAACCAAAACAAAGATAAGTGGAAAGAAATACACCTTGGTGGTAGTAGAGATGACTACTCAAGATATACATGGACAATATTCATGTGTAAGAAGAAGAAACTCTACAAAAACTACCACAAATTGATGAAGAGGATTCAAACGAGAAGAGCCAAAACCATTATCAAAATAAGATCGACAGAGGAACTGAAGCGCTTGTCAACGGAATAATAACTCAAGATTGTATTGAAAATGGTATCGGTCATGAACTATCAAAGAAGAAGGACTCCACAACAGAACGGAGTTGCGTAGCAATAACATAACACTCAAACAAAGCAACAAGACCATGTTAGTCAAGCAAAGTTACCAAAAAGATTTTGGGGCTGAAGCAATCAACACAAATTGCTACACTCAAAACAGATGTATGATAAAAATGCATAACCTGACAAAGATCCCTATGAGATTTGGGACTCGGAAGAAACCAAATGTTGCATATTTCCGTAATATTCGACGTAAATGCTTCATCCACAATAACGAAAAGACAATTTTAAAAGCTTTTGATGCTAAAGCTAACGAAGGTATTCCTCTGTGATACTCAAATGTAAAGCAAAGCCTACGTGAGTACTCAACAAAAAGGACTATGGCTGCTGCAAGAATCCATTAGCAATACGTAACCGAAACTGAAG